>OZ026617.1:64229986-64479986 GCA_964020975.1 Hermodice carunculata
CACAAATCTGACGAGAGCCACATTTTATTTTCAGTCATGTTAGTAAGGTCTCAAAAGCTGCACACAGCAATCTGAACTGCAGACGGTTGCAATGGATAGTTACCAGTTTGTATGCATTACTGACAGACTTCATTTTAAGGCATATTTTGTAATAACTAAGGCGAAAACTGGATTTGTCAAACTTGTAATATTCTGTCTTTCACAAAAGGACCTTTTGTTCTCTGTGGGATTAAGGATTTACATGTATTTGTAAGCAGGAACTTGATATTTGTTGTCTACATTCAAACCGCGGCATGATCATTGCACTAAAATTGCGCCTTCGTAAAATAAAAAAAAATATCTGGGTCTACTAGGACATGTTTGCCGGTACAAAGGTGACCCTATTCCTAAAGTAAAACCCACAATCCTATTACTTTTGTAAGTTCTGATCCCCTAAAATCCATTAATTCAGGACAAACGAGGGAAAAAACGCAGAAACATTGCTGAATCAAAGCATAAATCTTGATTCTGTGCCTGATTCGTAGTTGATAAGGGCACTGCATTATCGGGGTTGGCGAGGAACACTCCATTTACTCGGCCTTGCACATTTTACAGTTGCCATACTGCTATGGAAATAACCAGTGCGGACTTCGTCCTACATCATGCGTCGCGCTGGTGGGTCGGGGAATCAATACTAGGCTTCCACGCAGGACACATAGCCGTGAGATTGGGACATTCCCTTTGATTCATTCAGCAGTTGGAGGCTACAAACAAAAGAAATGCATAGATAGCACTTTGTAAAGATATTAATTGTTAAGTCAAGTCAATAAAAAATTCACACCTCGCCTTCCTATTGATCTTTAACACTAACGGTACCATCCACATATTCACGCAAAAGGGATAATGGGATGTTTTGGGCTGGGATTTTTTTTGTACATATGCTTCGGGTGTGCAAAACTTGGAATATTTTTTTGGTGGACCTCTATATTGTATTGGTATACTTTTAATTTCAGAACCAAATTTATTGTCACGTCACAAACACGAAGCGTACTCAACATTTTGCTGAAAACAATGTGGACAACTGAGGACATGAGCTATGTTTATTTCTAACTCTGCGAAGGCTGTTCGATAAAGACAGCGTATAAGGCTATCGAAATAGAGAACATCCGATGATACAAATGTACCTTCCCAGGCACAGAACTACAAGTATCTCCCCCAGCAAGCGAAATCAATTTAAACGCGTTATTAACTTTACTTGAACAACAGGTATTTGCTAGAAAGCATAAGTTTTTCACTCAAGGAACATATTCAGAACGCAGGGTTTAAAGTGATGCAAACAAAGGAAAATAATTCTGTAATTATGCTTGCTTTTTTTTTTTTGGTGTTTTTTGTGTGTTTTTTTTTTTTTTTGTTTTTTTTTTTTTTTTTTGGTGTTTTTTTTTTTGTACATGTATTCAATGCCTTGAACTCCAAGGAATAATTGATCTTGGACATGTCGTAGTCTTTGCGCACAAGGCTTTTACTAATTCATACTTATCCACTCCAGGACTGCTTCGCGGCCTGCCTTGCTCTAGGTCGTCTCTGTGGCTTCCCCCTCATTTATTTTTATAATATTCAGTAGTTATTTTGTTATATAACGGATTAACTAAAGAATGATCTAAGAAAGACTACCACATATATCAATGGACGCTGGTTGTTTTTACACACAACCATTACCAAACATTGCCTTTAGCTGCGGGGAGTTATGTATCAGTGTTTGTAATGAACACTTGGGTATGATAATAATCTGACTACAATTGCACACCTGACTTTACTGGAGGAGCCTGTTCAAGCTTTATTCAGTTTTCTCATTCACAAGTTCAGTTCACTTATTGCCTGTTATTTCGTTGACAATTATTCTGTAACATGAGATCTTTGTCAATGTTGCCAGTAGCACAATAACCGGTGATCTCTTCACTCGATTGTCTCATTGTAATGGTAAAAGTCTACATGATTTATATCATATTCATATCTAGCATTTTCCATTAAGATCGCATGGCTCCCGTGTGTCAAAATGATATATCTCATAGCCATTAATTAAAATTTTCATGTGACCTTACATCGATGCTTTAGATGAGAGGCGTTGAAACTCCAGCAAAGAGTAAATATACCTATGGTTACACCTTAATTCTGGAAGTACACGCTGCAAAGGTGTTGATTCAAGTTTTTTTTTTGTGTGTTTTTGTTTTCGTTTTTTTTTCTTCTTCAATTTCTAAAGTGCTACGGAAACGTTGCGTTCGTCATACCCGCTGCCGCTCCTCCAGCAGACATTTTTATGCACCAAACTACTATGGGCTAAATTTCATCGTAAATATTCAAGCCCTGTATTTTGTTCTATTTAACTCACATTAAGTTAAGCTTTGCGCTACCCATTGCACACGATTTACGGACTTGTTAAAACAAGTACAAATGATTCAATGTATCTAGGTATGTACTCATGGAGTGACCAGAAATTGTGTACTCGTCTCCTTGTCAGTATATAGTTGATTTAAGAACTGAAAAACTCCTTTGGTATTTTGGTTTTGTTACTGCGTGGCTATTTCAGTTACAGGGGCTGGAAATTTCTGTCTGGGCAGTTTGCCTTTACTACCGGCTGTCTTTCTTGTAGTCCAATAAACATCCGAAGAACTCCTGTGGTTAGTTTTATCCTGCTACCAACTGGATGCCTCACTAGTCCAAAGAAACGCTGTATAACTAAGTGTTGGCCGTTCGGTTGTACTACTAGCTGTCCCAATACAAATGCACAGTCCAATAAATTGCTGAAGAACACATAGTCCGATAAAGGGCGGAAAAAAACTCATGTAGGTAATTTGGTTGTGGTACTAGCTGCCTCAATAAATGGGTAGTAAATGAGTACGAAATATGTAATGTGCGCAGTTTATAGAAAAGATGATATTGCGTAGGTAAGGGTTAATGTTAGATGCACATGTATATCCAAAGGGAGATATTTTGCCTCTGATGTTAAAATACGTCCTTTGAATAATGGAAAATGATTTTGGTGAGGTTGTGTCATTGATTTCACAATAAAAAGGATGCAGCTTTCATGTATTTACCAATATCTTAAAGTGACGAGATCATTGCATTCTAAAATGATACCTGACCAGGCAATTGGAGAGGAAAAAAGGTAGAATTGCTATATCTTCCTACAAAGGCCTGGGCAACAAGAACTGTCAGATCCATCAAGACCCACGGCGCACCAACTTAACGTCTGCCCTTCAGGTGGTACTGGTTGTCAAGGAAAGGTCCGGCCATGGTCACAAATATCCAGGACGCGACGAGTACTTCCTTTCTGGGACCAAGAGTAAGTTGGGTACGAGGCGCTGAATGTGGGGACGGTGGTGTGTACAGCTACATGGTTGTACGAGCTCGTACGTATCTTCATATCACAGTAATGTCTATACCTACTGGTGTGAGCAAGTGACTGATATACCGATGTAATGAAATTGGCAAAGTTGATGACGTACCCACGAAGCCTGGTAAAGCTGCCTACATTTTGGACCGGCGTAGTACGCCGAAGTAATACTGACTGGAGGATGGCCGTAGATGTCACAGGTGCATCGTGTAGATCCAGACAGACAGACACACGTGTATCCAGTTGATTCACGCTGGCGTGTGTGTCAGCACCTGCCAGCCGTGTGCCAAGACTATAATTGTTTGACATAGTTCATCGGGAAATCAAACACAAAATGTTAAATTGGTTGCTGATATGGAAGAAAAAACGCCTAAAAAGCGTGGCACAACATAATATCTCAGTTAGGCCAATTTTAACGTAACCCAGTGCCTACCACACTAAATACCAGGGTTCTTACAGGAATGTCAGTTAGTGCGAAGAATTGTACATCGTAAAGGACGGGCTATGTGAGTTAGCGGTAGGTTATAGTATGATCTCACCTGTCCAGGTTCCAGACAGTCGGGAATTTGAAACACTCATGTACCCGCAGGTATTACTAACGTTTTCTTTTACCGGTTATCAAACGGTGTTGCGTATATGGCTGCAGCACTACAGTATATCACAATACACTCAAATAATGAAGCTGTGCATGTAAATGTCGTTGCATCGTTGAGGTATATGGCAACAAATGAGTTAGAGAGAAGAGTGTATTATAGTTTAAATGTTATTTAAAAAAAGGGGGGGGGACAGAGAGAAACATTGCTTAGTACATAAATATAGCAAAAATCCCATTGCAGTGTTATTCACCTTTTTTCAATGACGCATTACAGTACCATAGGTATAAAAACTGTCAGGGAAGTTGCAATACAGTATTCAAACTGTTCAAAACAACCACAGTATATAACTGACGACACACATGCTTTACAATATGCACTATCGAAGACAGTGCATTTTAATATCTAAAATTGTTACGAAATGCATTATGGTATCTAAATTCTTCAGAAAGATATATTTATTTATTCTTCCTCGCTAAGATGGCGTCCTGATGGTCTTCATATGTATGTATGTATGTATGTATGTATGCATGTATATGTATGTATGTATGTATGTATGTATGTATGTATGTATGTGTGTATCTATGTATGCATGTAATATATGGCCACAAGGAAGGTATAACATTCAAGGATTGCAAATATTTGTAATAGATGAGGTAATAATGTATCTTACTCAGTTAAATTGGTATTTCCCCACCCCAAAAGGGGGTAAATTAATTATTTTTTTAAAAATTTTAATATGTACATTTTCTCCAAATGCTAATAAGTGAATGCGCACCTTTAGTAAGTTGCTTTTGGCTCGGAACCACAACTAATATTTTTTTGAGATCTGCGTAGGTTTACCCCATGGGTACCTCTTATCTGCATGGGGTGGGTCATGGTTATGCTGCATTGCTCATGTTTTGCTGTAGGCTTCAGATTACAGCTTTGGGTCTTCTTTTGTATCGCCAAATCGCAGAAAGGAAGCTCACTGTCGATGATACATTGATCTTGAATGATATGCAAAAGCAAAAACAACCATAAACAAGGGCGTGGGTGTCCAATGGGGCCACCCCCCCATCCCCCCCACACCACACCCCCCATTTCATTAAAAAGTCCAACTTGGACCAATAAGAGAGAGAAAAAAACTTGAATCAACACGCAGCTTTACTTACCAGCAAGACTGCAATTTAAATCCCTTTTCTTATCACCAAAGAACTTTACATGTGAAGACCTGGTATGTCTGTGATTCAAATCTGAGAAAGGTAAGGATTCTGCTTGAGGAATACAATTTCTGAAAAAAAGGGGAAAACAAAATTTGGATGACAGGACTGCCTTTATAATGTACATCAAAAGGCCTTTAGTAATATGCTATCCTGATCAATGGCCTTGCTTCTTCAATTAAAAGAAAAAGCTGACTTTGGGAAAATTTAAATATTCGTATTTTTTCACAATAAAAAGATTATTTCTTCTAGATATTGTATGTAACAGTTTTGAAGAACGTAGCACTTAGTGTATACCTTGAGTTTTGGCTCCTATGTATAGCAATGAGATTTTACATACTTCACATGATGATGATGATGATGATGATGATGATGATGAGGAGGAGGAGGAGGAGGAGGAGGAGGAGGAGGAGGAGGAGGAGGAGGAGGAGGAGGAGGAGGAGGAGGAGAGTTCCATGATTGCAAGACAAAAGTGACTTGTACCTTGTATATTGACTTAATTTCACTGTGTTGTGATTTTCACTGATAGCCCCCACCACAGAATTTCTCGCAGAAAATAATTTTGATTAGCTCTGCATCACCAGGACAGGAATTCTATCAGCTTGTTGTCAGTTTATGCCCAACTATATATTTAACATTTATCCATTTAAGCTTCATTTTACACTCATGTAAGATCATGTTTATAGTGTGAGTGTCAATGCATAGTACAGTGTTTCACAATAGGAATGCGCTGAGTGAATAATGACATGAACTGCTTAGGCAAAAACTGTATCAATACCTTCGGTAAAAATGAACATGCGTTTTTATTAATTATTAAAATGCTATAGTATAAAGAGATCTATCGTGAAGTAGAAGGCAAAAGCTTGCATGTCTAACTCCTTGAAAACCAAGTAGAAGTTACATTTTGATGAAAAGAAATTTAAAAAAGATTGTGCTGAAAATTATTGCACAGCGTATCACATGCTTATACTATCAAAACGGACATCTCTCTCCCATCGTCAATCTAATAGCAACGCAGGGAGCAAAGGGACCAACAGCACAAATTACGACTGCTGCAGCCACTGGTATTTTGATTTTTAACATCTGATGATTAGATTAAGGGATCATAACTAATGCTCTAGAAACTTAAATTACTAAAATGATATACATATGAGTGGTTAAAAGTCATGAAGCTCAACTATTCCAATCTTAGGCTTTGTAGTTTCCAATTTTCCTACTTAACAAAGATGTTTCCTGAATCTTGGTAGATGAATTACAAAAAAACCTACTTGGTCCCTATAATGTACCATTTTGCAGTTAAAATTTCAAAATTTGCCCGGGGACTGCCCCAGATCCCCTTAACAAGGCTCCGCTTTGCAGCATTCAGCTGCTTGCCCATCCATTCTTTATATCACTTAACACCCCCCTCGCCCAACTCAAAATCTTGCCTACGTCCTGCATAAAGCAATATCACTCACACAAATCTGAATCGACTTCCAAACGATTGTGTCAATTTAAGAGAATTGCAACTGTAGATAATGTTATTGGATTGACTGGTCCGTATCCCGCGATAGTAGTTATTGCTGATTGGACCACGTAGAGTAATTATTTGACAATAATCAAGTAAATCAGTGACTGAGTGTTTGGGCGTGCGACTGGGTGAGTGAGTCAATGAGTGACAAACAAATAAATCAATAGGTAAATAAATTAACAAATACATAAATAAATAAATAAATAAATAAATAAATAAATAAATAAATAAATAAATAAATAGATAAATAGACAGACAGACAGACAGACAGATAGAAAGATAGATAGATAGAAAGAAAGATAGATAGATGGAAAGATAGAAAGATAGATAGATAGATAGATAGATAGATAGATAGATAGATAGATAGATAGATAGATAGATAGATAGATAGATAGACTGACTAATAAATACATTATTAGATAAAAGAATAAATGAATCACTGAATAAATGAATGAATAAATAAATAAACAGACAAAAAACGAACGAACGAACGATAGATAGATAGATAGATGGATGGATGGATGGATGGATGGATGGATGGATGGATGGATGGATGGATGGATAGATAGATAGATAGATAGATAGATAGATAGATAGATAGATAGATAGATAGATAGATAGATAGATAGATAGATAGATAGATAGATAGATAGATAGATAGATAGATAGATAGATAGATAGACAGATAGATAAGGGGCGGCTGCTGTCACCAGGCGTGATGGTTTTGTGCGTCCATCAGATGCCGCCTTTGTTCAAGAATATCTGAGGAGCATGTTCATAATTTTGTCTCAGCCTTGCACACAGGCATTATGATTCTGAAAATTGAAAGCATATGTCTATAGTTTGAGCTAACATAATTGGTGTGCTGCTTGCTTTAATTGTAGAAAATAGAATAAGATATAATCTGGGCTCACCGTACAGGCTACCGCAGTAACCACTGATGAAACACATGTCTCAATGGAGGCGTGAGGACACAAATACCTGAAACAGTTTACCATGAACAAGGCTTTCTATGAGTGTTCATTCAGGTATATGATAAATACGATAGTTCAAGTTCATCCTGTATTGATTGGAGAAGATTTGGCCTGCTAAAGTCATCCATTTTGATTTAATCATTTCGTTTAGAGTAAATTTTGCTTTAAAGAAAACCCCTACCATTTGCGAGAATAAATATATGGGTTGTTTAAATTTGCTCATTGGTGTTTTGTTTCACTCTTTGCCTTTTCATTCTGCACCCCTGAATAGCTATCCGGTTTTTCTTTCAGGCAAAAAAAACCCAGCTCGTTATTCGTAGGCAATATCTCTGTGTCAGCACATTTAAGCTACAAGGTACTATACAAAAAAAATCTGATATACATTCCCTTTTGTGTGTTTAAATTTTCAAGATCATCTCAGATGGTCCTTTGGGCATCTCGGCAGTCAATTCCTCCGCGAAAAGCCATGCAGTCAAAATGATGGGTGCTGAGCTTCCTGGAAAATGCACATTATGAGGCGCTCAATTATTGTTAGTGCTGTTTTGTTTGGTTTTTTAATTTTATAATTATTATTATCATTTTATTTATTTTCTTTTTGCATCGGATTCAGCAGCATTTGGACAAATTGTACATGACATCACAGCAGAGGCCGTTTAGCTTATTAATTTTCCAAGTACTAAGTGTTGATACAATTTAAGTTGTTCCTATACCTGATCGTTTGATACCAGGGCAAGCTTCTGGAAGGTAACCACGCTCATAAACACACTTTCCATGGCAGCAGTTTCAAAGATTGAATTGCATCGCAAAATATGTGCTATATTTGTATTACGTTAGTCCTCATTTCTGATTCCGGTAGTTCATTATGACCATACAGACGTTTGGAAGTCATGCCCTGATTGATCAGTGCACAATATGCTGGCGTTCTTGATACGGTGTGGAATGCCACTTACTCGTTTGCCTTTTAATTATCTCACTGATAGACAAAAGCATACCGTTAGTCATTTAGTTTTCATCTATGACAAAACGCATTTAGTTATTTTAGTTGGTGCCAATAAGACGCCTGACTTGAGCCATTTTAGTTTGTGCAAAAAAGCCTGACTGAGCAATTTTAGTTTATGGCTACAAAACATTTGTCTTTGAGGAGGATTCAGTGCACCTTGTTTTGTCAAGACTATGTAATGGCAGGTTTAAAGAGACGAAAGATACCGCATGACAAACCTTGCAGCCCATTATAATGTGATTGCACCCAGATGTCAATTCGCTTGGTGAATAGAAGAGACGGGGTACAATTGGACAGGAGATTTTTTCCTACAATGCAGATGATCATTCTATTCTCGAACCATCTATTCCAAGCACAGAAAGCATTCTAACTGCTTTATTGTTCTCATACTTAAAGGAACACTTCGCATTTTGGAAGCTTGTTAAAAATCACTTAAGGTACTTTGAAATAAATATTAAAAATCTTGTACTTTCTTTTAATTACCTTCTGGTTAGGGATAAGGGTAAGGGAAATTGTAGAACGTGGCTGTGATTACTTAGTTCGTCATTACAGCCTGATTTGCTTCCACTGTAATCACATTGTACTTCAGACATAAGCATTTTGTCATAAGGGTGTTGTGGGGCACATTGGAAGAAAGCACAAAAACATAAATTTTTACAAATGGGAAACCCATGCCTGTCACAGATATATTTTTCCAAAAGAGTCAGATACCATATCAAATGAAAAGACTACCTTTCAAATATATACATGTATATATATATATATATATATATATATATATATATATATATATATATATATATATATATATATATATATATATATATATATATACACATATATATACATATATATATACATATATATATATATATATATATATATATATATATATATATATATATATATATATATATATATATATATATATATATATATATATGTATGTATATGGAAAGTCTGTCCCATTGTACTCCCGTCATCTTAATGTGGCATGTCCTACTGTGCCCCAACACTGCAGCATAGCGGGACAAATTTTCTGGGTCCTCTGATTTCAGCATAACATAAAAAATATTTTATCAGACATTGCATGCCCATGTCTGAGACACAAGCTTAGAATACACTTTCACAATAGCTAGATGTCATCGAAAATGTAGGTAGTCCCTGCGTAATAGAAATTAAAATGTAAAATTTGTTTCACTATGCCCTGGTCTCTCCAATGTGATACTGGAGACGCTGGTGCACTTGCAACTTTACTACAAGAGCCTGGTGGAGAAATGTGTGCAATAAGCAGTCGTGTGGATGTGTCACAATAGATCACCGCATGCCACTGTACAAAAGGACATGGGGCTCTCTTATCAAAGAAATAATGTCATTTGATACACCGACAGCAAGAAAAATTAATAATAATAATTTTCAAATAGTCTGTAATTTTGCAATGGAAATGCGTGGTTGCTGGCAATAAATTGAATACTTCATACAGTTTTCTGTCTACACAGGACCAATCCATCATAGACCATAATCTTGTGCTTATCGGAAAGAACAGCACACAAACAAATTGCTCAGATTTTCACGTACGATTGAATTACATTATGCTGCCGTATGGAATTTTTACATGCTTGGGGATACATATTATACCTCTCGCTGTCGAGTTTCAATCTCACTCTGCAAGTGCAACATGGGAGGCAGCGGTTTGTGTGACCTCGTGAGTCGGTGGACAGGGAGGGCACAGCTATTCGGCGGTCGAATGAAAGTCTCATCTCCGTCACTGTGACCATCTCTGTCTGTCATCAGCAGAGTTGACCTTCGGTTACAACACATACGTAGCCTTTATGTTACATCCATAAACGACCTCGTGTGTATGAAGCGAATGGCTGCGCATCAATATTTGTGTACGGAAATTTCTTTCAGGCTTTTGTTTGTTATATATCATCGTCCCGTACTTACGTTTGATTTGACAGGCAGTTAATATAATAATAATAATAATAATAATAATAATAATAATAATAATGATGATGATGATGATGATGATGATGATGATGATGATGATGATGATGATGATGATGATGATGATGATGATGATGATAATAATAATAATTTAACAGGACATTTTGGATCTGCCAAACCACTTGGTTTATGTCAAACATATTTGTGTACTAAATACGTGCCTGATATTTTCATTCTTATCATGCTCTGATACACTAATATGGACTGCACGCGCAGCGTTAACTCAACACCATCACGCTGAGTAGTATTTGTTATCGCTGCACCACGTTCTTATGTTTGTTGATTGAAGGACTCGACTTTTGGGTGATGACTTATTTGTCAAAATGAAACTGTTTTGAATTATTTCAATAACATCGAAAGTCATCTTCTCTACCATATCGTAGGGGCATACAAAATCACCGATGTACCTACATGTATAAACATCTACACGCCTTTAACATTGCACAGTGGAATGAAAGTAACCAAATTACAGAAATTAGACGCGCTGTGAAGATTGAGTTGGAAAGAAGCATAACACGACTCAAGTAAGCTGCATGATGGGTAGCACTGCCTCCAACACTAGTAAATGCTTTTTGTAGCATATGATCAGTTTCGCTGGCACACAACGGCAGCCAACTGTCCAATGACAGAATTAGTGGCGGCCACCGAAAGCTAATTGGACTCAGCGGCGGCCGGCGGCTGGCCCTTGTGCATCGCTTTCTGTGCTGACGGCTGCTATCTGCTGCTCTTTGTTGCTGACCGTCTCTTTACCACGGGCAGCACGCAGGTAAATGTAACATGGAATCAGATGTGAAGGAAAAAGGTTGAGTCTTTCACTCTCATTAAGGTACACCAGCTTTGCTTTGAATTAAAATCGCTTTTATTTCGTTTCATTTTCATTCACGCTTGCATTGCATTAAAAATAAGCAGAAACAAGTGTGACGGTCTTCTCTCACTCTTTATTGAAATGCGTATGCATTTAAAAAACTTGAGCCTTTGTCTAGCGCATATGTTACTGAAATAAACTATTCCCTGATCAAAATGCCACCAATTCTCCAAAAACAGCCAATTTTGTTTAGTTCCAGGGAACATTCGTAATTGTAGCCAACCAATCACCATACTACCCAGCTTAAGATGTATAATGAACAGTATCTCGTTACAAAAATTGCATTATATGCACACCTAACCGATTACACAAACCAAATTCTCGTATTCCACGTACATACGGTAGAACGATTGGGATGTATTCTACTTTCGTAAGGAACTTGCATTGTGTCACAACTGAGATTACATTTTGTATGTACTGAACTGAATTAATACACAACCCCATTCTGCACATTCGACAGTTATGTAAATTTGCGTTAGAATTTACATTTCTCGCGTAGCGCAACGCAGTAGGCAGTCAAGAGCGGCGACCAGCTTACGGGATTAGCCATGATCGGCGACAGAAACCAAATATCAAGAGACTCTAACAATTAAGATTCCCAATATATATGTACTTTGGAAACATGTCGTTTTCGACGAGTCCTACTTTTATGAGTCACCATGTATGGACATGTGAGAGATGAACGCGTGCGAGAATATTTGTCACTACGAGGCAGTTAAATACCGTATGGATACTAAATAAAACTCAGAGGCTTTTTTCACAAAAAGGTAGCTACAGCCGGGGTCGAAAATGCTTGTCGCTGGCAGTACAAACAACAGTACTCTTTTCGCGAACACCAGCAACGCTGTCTTAAAAAGCCCCGGCACTCTCTGAGGTTCAATCTTGGCTGATTATTGTGTCGCGGAAACTGCCCGTATTGTCCTGCGTGCTGCATAGTCATTTTGTGGTAGCCACAAACATAGCTTACAATCAGCATGAACCAAGTGCTGGTGTTCCGTGTGTTGTCCTCCACAGGCAATAATTGGGTACAGACAAAATTTCATTAAAACGATATAACATGACGAATGTTCATCAAATATTTGAGGAACAATCACAAGAACTTACTTTTTTGATAGGGGTACAGTTAAACGCATATTAGATACCTTATGATTTGCAGTTCGTTGAGATTATAGTAATGGGCAGTTGTGTATAGCCAAGAAGCAATTACAGCTGTGAAGTGGAAACAGTATATCACTGTCAATAATCTAAGTAGGTACAGTTTATCAGTGTAAATAATCCAAAATGAGCTGCAAGGGAAAGAAACCTACTGGTAGCAATGATTTTGCTACTTGTTATTTAACAGCAGTCGCACATATTGCATTTCAAGTACTATCATCGGCTAATGCTTCAACAGAAGTGTGCTCACGGAATGCAGAAAAGTTGCTCAAGACGTTCACGTTTAATCATTTACCGACAAGAGTGAGACTTGCAAACACTGTTTAAATTTATAATTGCTTATCCAAGTAAATGTAACTTTTTTTGGTTTTGTATCCATGTTAATTTTGCCAAACAGATGATGGTTAACATGCGCACGTTCTTATGTGGATGTTAAGTCGTCTGGTGATATCCGTGCTCACCTAAAATGTTGAAGTGTGGCTATTAAATTAATAAAAGCAGGTGATTTGTATCAAATTTACAAAAAAATCTACTTTGAAAATGGTTACGCGTTATACGGAAAGACAAGTATTTCATTTGAATTACATTTTAGATGTGATACTTGTAAACCATGAAGTTATAGCTGGCCTTCGGACCAGAAACTGGCACCGATACCAATCACACTCCTTTCAAGGCACCAACAAGTTCCGTTTTCAAACGTGTGGGAGAATGCAAGGAATAAGACCCTGACACTGAGTTATTTCAAATCAGCTAAGACTATAAATCACTGTGTGAAGTTTGCAATTGGAGGTAGCATTAGCATGTTTGCGCCCTGTGTTTTCACTTTATTTCAAGACCGCCAACCCGGTATTGCAAGGCAGGAAGGTTTACTGACGACTGGGGATATTGCCACTGTTCCATGCTTACTCTTCGCACGGAGCTTCGTAGACGACGCGATTGGAAACTCCGGAGCACTTTCAAAGCTTGAACGCAGCTGTGTGTGGGGGTTTTTTTTGTTTTTGTTTGTTTTTTGTTTTTTTTTTGTTTTTTTTGTTTTTGTTTTTTTGTTTTTTTGTTTTTTGTTGTTATTTTTTTTCGGGGGTGTTTTTTGTTTTTGTTTTTGTTTTCGTTTTGTTCAGAAATTTACAACAACAAAATCTTTGATTTTGTACTGATTATAACTTAGAGATCTGAACCTACTTCGTGAAGAAATTAGCGCAGTATCACAGACACAGACAGAGCAGGGTCTGAAGCGAAATTTAAACAGTAATTTTCCATTAAACTTGATAATCATAAAGTTGCATACAATTGAATTTCTACTACTACTACTACTACTACTACTACTACTACTACTACTACTACTACTACTACTACTACTACTACTACTACTACTACTACTACTACTACTACTACTACTACTACTACTACTACAGTAGCACCTTTCAAAAAAACCTCCACAATACATCGATTAAAATTCCTGGATACTACTCCCATGGTGCATGGCGCGGACAAAATCCGTCATGCTAGTTTGCGTACGCAGTTTAGCTCCTTGAACGAGTATTTCTATCGGCACAACCTGGCTGACAATCCTAAATGTTCCTGTGATAAAATTGAAACAACGAAAATTTCCTACTTGACTGTCCTTTTTACCCCTTTCTAAGAGCACAGCTATTTACTGGCTTACCAGAATCTACCTCCATATCGAATGATACCTTTCTGTTTGGCGACCCAAACCTCACTGACTCTACCAACTTTTAAATATCATGAATATTTACAATCGTTCATAGCTATATATTTCAAACTAAGAGATTTCGATTTGCATTACATACTTATGATCGACCACTTTCACCTGTTTGTTCTTTCATTAATCAATTGGTTTGCATTGTTTCGAGTGTCATTTTGTGTTATATCGAATCTTATTTTCTACCTAAGAGAGGAGTCCCATATAACTGTTGAATACATGCTCTCCAATTCGCTTCCGTACAAAACAAAATATGTTTAAACCATAAACGTAATAATTTACAAAAATCTCTCGATAAGATTAATATGTAGTTGCTTTGCCAGAGTGCGGTACTAATTATTAGCATAGAATATTAAATCAGTTGCCAATTTTGTCACTTTTCCTGATGCAAGACGGAATCATCAGCTAATCAGCAATGGTCAATATGCCAAAAGACTGCTGCTGCTACTACTACTACTACTACTACTACTACTACTACTACTACTACTACTACTACTACTACTACTACTACTACTACTACTACTACTACTACTACTACTACTACTATTACTATTACCTCTTTTGTCTGAAGATGTTGCCTGTACTTATCCATGAAAATCGCATATCTTTGTCTCAAAATTACTCAGAACGTAACTTTACACCCACATGCGGGTAAGACCTCATGCCCCTTTATGAAATAAACGTTTCGACCCTTCATTTCCTCCTTTCGTTTCTAAATCCCCGTATCTGCCCTTTTCTCATAATATATGGGTCCCCGTTACCCATACTGCAGGACCTCAGGTTACAGTTTGTATGAATTAAACGGTTCGGGCAATAACGATATTAGGCGATGGTTACCTTTGCTTGCTGGAAGGTGACGGTCCGGAAGAGTGTAGAGGGTATAAATCAAGATCAAGGGGATGAAATAGTGTTTTTGTCCAAAATCATCGCAATGGGCGATAAACGACTGTCCAAAAATAGTGATAAACTAGAGAGAAACATTCTGTTATTGTATGTTATTTGATAAACAGAGGAAAGAATTCTGGATAGTCTTACTAATGTATTTTTCAGACTTCAAAAACGTCTGTAGTGTATAAATTTATCATATCCATATCATATATGTATATAAATTATATATATATATATATATATATATATATATATATATATATATATATATATATATATATATATGTTCCTGTATATACAGAAAATTGTCTATGTACCAAATAAGATACCGGATTACCTGCTACGTGTCATATACCACTGAATCAGTCATAATAAGATAGGGATTTGCTTGCCGGAATCTTGCTGGTCAGGTCAGAGCATAGGATGTGGAATGAAAGCCGTTCTGATTACTTATAAAGTTTGTAATATGTTTAGTTTGTAATATGTTTTGCTAACGTTTCCAGACAAGAAGGTAGATAACCGGTGACGCATACAACCAAGTCGGGGTACATTAACGTTTCCTTAGACTACCATGTATCGCCATTTCCGCCCACAAAAGCATCACTAACACGGCTATTTGAGATGAACACGAGGGAGAAGTCCGCATGGGACTGCTGGGCAATTGAACTGGCTCCCTGGCTTAAAATTAATTGAGATGATATCCTACGGCAATTCAGGCAAACTACTACCTCATTGACCATTGTAAGCACAAAAAGCAAGAGTCAATGATTGGCTGCGTTAACAAATTTTAGGAGGACCCCTTTGTGCATTTGACGGTGAGCCTGTGTTAGTCCTATGCATCTGGCAACCATGCCCCTTTTTTTTTGTTGCACAAGCTTTTGATGTGGAGACACAATATCCAGTTATGTAACAAGTACAACATGCAGGGAACTAAATAAAGATGATTCTACATTAGAGGCAGATCATAAAATGATCAGAGATGCTTACATTGTGCCTCGGCCTCCATCCTGCAATTCTCGACTTTTCCGCTGTTATTTTTCTGTCGGGGAAAAGTACAGAATGACAAGAAAGTTGGCAAAAGTACCTAAAACATAAGACAAACCGAAGTTACTCACGGGTACCTTGGTTAATGCTTTTGAAGTAAAAGTGGCGCATGCAGTCGGATTATCAACACGATTTATTCCAGTTATTTGTCTTATTTATCTTACTTGTAGGAATTCGCTGCAGTCTGCAATTCCCCTGTGCTAGAAGCTATTTTAAAAACCAACGGTGTATCGTTTGAGCTTGCTTTGCAAATAATTCACACAGTTACAAGCAGTATTAAAAGTCTTAAGTGTGAATGACTGTTTATTGTATAAGCCTCTTTAACTGTCGTTGTGAAAGGCTTTTCATTATGTAAGCCGCTTTAACTATTGTTCTGACGCAAATTATATCATGATATTGAATGCAAGATTTATTAAACAATTGTGGTCACATATGTGTCATAAAGGTTATGAGTTTCATATGTGAATGAAAATTCAGAACCATACCTGCAGAACATTTATCACAAACAAATTTCAAAGTGAAGGAAGGTGCAGAGAATACTAAGGGAATGATCTATTGCCGTATCATGTTTTCACTCAACCTTGTATGCTGGCCCCAAGCAGAGTGGGGCATCAATCTCCCTCAGTCCACCTGCATCTCTTCCCGCCTTTCCAATTTCCCCTTGCCCACAGTTCTTAATATAATTTGCCAGCAATAAAACAACCGTTCTCCCCAGAAATGGCTCAGATATGCCATTTGGTAAATCAAATCAAGCAATCTGAATTAACAGTAAATTTGTGTGTCTAACTTTTCGTAACATAAAGTACACGCCTTTTTTAGTGCTGTACAATTTTTTAAAGATGACTGAAGACCTGATTCTGCATTACTGAAAAAATGCTTTATTACTTTGTCTGTAATGTTCAGTGCATAGAAGTTTTATACTTTAGGTGTGACGGACAACAAGCAAGCTTTTTTTCAAGCAGTCCTATAGTTGGGTGTATAAGGGGATAAATGTCATGGGGATAATGTGAAAGTGGTGCGTTATGTATTGTTTGTTTGAGGAAAATGTCCTTACCGGGTTAGTAGCTTAATATTTACCCCCCCCCCCCCACTGGATACAAATTGCAGTGGTAGAATTAGTTTGAGCAGCAAATTCAATAGGTTTTGATGGGAAGCAAACTGTAAAATGCCCGCGCTGTCAAATGACGATTAAAAATATTGTGAATATAACGATTCCCTTACTCATGATGAAACCGCTGCTATTGTTCTTACATGCACCCCTACGATCATATCGACCAGATAATCTGCTTAATTGAGCAAATTGAAACGACTTTCTGTGGTAAACATACACCTTCGTATTTGGTATAGCTAATTGTCTGATATAATAAATATAACCAAACGGAGTCAAATATAACATTAAGATGTCCTTAAATATTTTTAAGGGTATTCAGGGTTTTAATAAGACACAATATACCTACAATGAAGGGGGCTGAACGTTATATGACAAATTACTAGCTTGATGGTACTTAATAAATCTATTACGTTAACCTTCACAAACTCTTAGCATGGAGCATTGCCCCTACATTCTTCAGGGTGCATCGCACAGCAACCGGAATTAATACCAGGCAGACGCATACGCCCAAAAGAGATGAACAGCGCTGCTACTTTATTTTTCCAGCTTGTATTTTTGCCACGGAAGGTGCCAGCTGTTGCGGTAGAACTGATTGAAATACCAAACTGGGTGTGATTTTTTCCCAATGTTACACACATGTTGCACAATTGCCGTTACTTCAGTGTACTATGAATTAAAAACCAAGGTGATCTGGCCCGCCGCTCATAACCTTTGCATGTTCCCCGTCTAATACGCTTATTTCTTTTTGTTTAGGAACAATATCGACGCCGCAGTACACTTCATCAAATATAAAGGCACTTTGAGGAAAGCACATTCTTTAATAAAGTTATGCTGTTTGGTCAATTTCCCTGAGCTATGACTTTTTTATGAGAAATTTGCAGGTGCGGTAATACGGCTGCAAAACCACATACATCCCAACAAGTCTGGCTTCGCACATTTTGAAAATTTCATCCTTCAAAATACTGGTACTGATAGGGTAAAACACTCAGACGTATGTTTCTGCAGTTATGCCAATACGTGATTTAAAAAAAATAAGTACATTTACCTCATTTGAAAGCCGAGCGTTTTTTTTTTTTTTTTTTTTTTTTTTTTTGTTTTGTTTTGTTTTTTTTTTTCTTTTTTGTTTTGCTTTGTTTTGTTTTGTTTCGTTTTGGTTTTTTGTTTTTTTTTTCCACAAAGATTCTTGCTCGATGCATCATTCATTATTGAATTTATATCTGGTAAATTTCCAAGTGTCTTGGAGCAGTACGTTAGTGAATTTGTGTTTGGCAGAGCTTTAGAATATATTAGATATATAGGATATTTTAAACGCAAAAGTGCTGTAAGTCGTCACGCTATCAAGCCATGCAGCTACGCATATTTCAGCACTGTCTGCGTGTAATTCACTGGATACTGCCTGCGTTTTGTTTGTCCTCGGGCAGAGAACCTGATTGTCACCAGTGGAGTCTGAAAGCGGACACCATTGCGCCTACAACGTTATAAGTACCTCCCATTCTTATCAACATTTTACCGTCGGGTGTTATTCAGCACCTTACGTTTCTGTTTTTCCACTTTCGAATAGGAAAAGTGTCTTTGTCCTGAACTTTTTTGTATGTGTGTGTGTTTGTGTGTGTGTGTGTGTATGTGTGTGTGTGTGTGTGTGTGTGTGTGTCGAGAAGATACAATAGGTAGGGCTTGAGCACGCACCTGAAAGATTCTGAAGTGCGCATGCGATACTTTGTACCTTTATATGCCAAGCAAAGCTATAGTGCTCTCCCTGCTCAAGCCTGGTGGGGATCCTTTCATCATTCTCGCGTTCATTCCACCTTGATGCGCGTCTGGTGTGCTACCATATATATATATATATATATATATATATATATATATATATATATATATATATATATATATATATATATATATATATATATATATATATATGAATGAGATATGTTAGTATTTACATTACGATTATATTAACCATCAGATATATTACCAACACGCAAATTCCACATGTTTGTTTCCGGATTATACAATGAACCATATGTTTTATGACAAGACTGGACTCGAATCCAGCACATCCATGTGTACATGTGTAAATGAAAAACAGAACAGCTAGTCTCGTTTGTCTTCACAGTAAGATATAATACATTTTTAAAAACAGCGCCAGCTAAAATGGCCACCAGAAACAAATTCAAAGCTGAACACTTTCTTATCCGGATCAGTGGTTCATCGGAAAGATATTAAACATTAAGTTCAAGGTGCATTTGTTTTTTCCTACTCGTTTCTGCCGATGTTTGATTGGACAGCGGACAAACGTTTACCTTGAAGGCAAATCCAAGTTCAATGTCTTATTGTACTAGTGAAAATATAAAGAAGAGGCCATTGTTAGTAATGGTACTGACCTCGCTTCTATAAAAGCATATCACTGTCCCTGCCTTGTCTTCGAGCATTCTATATATCCCATAGAACGTTTTTTTTCTTACCACTGGCACTTATCCTGTATCGTATACTCTGCTCTTCAACCCAACCAACCACTAAAAGCACCAGTGCCTGCAGGGAGTTTACACTTTCCACTTTTCTCGTTGGAGGGGTCAAGTTTCGCGTGTCTCGAGTACACACCTACTTAAAATCGATCTATAAATACACCTTAATATTTTCCATGTTGAGTGGCAGACATGCATGTGGACAATAAGAAGGATCAGGTCCAATGCATCCATTAGGTAGCAGTAAAAACTATACCAAAACATCTGATGCCTCATCTCTTTGCAACCATAGACGTGGTCGCATCTGTCTTAAATTCAGTGTGATGCACCTGACCGTATTAGGGTGGCATGTTATTACTTTTCTCATTATTTGATACTGATTAGAGATAAAGAGTATATTTTGTGCCTGTCAGCTTAACATTACGCTAGAATTTATGCTAAAACAAAAAGTAGTCAAATACCAAACCGTGTGACAATAAAGGATACTTTTAAGATGAGACAATAAGCAACCTCAGAGGAAGAAAGAAACGTACAGTATTCCCCTGTCCGTGCAGGCCCAAGAGGAATAGCTACATGTCATACGAAACAACCAGGTCGAGAACTCTTTCTGTGAATGAAAGCACCAACAGGAGAATTCGTCATATGATAGACAAGGCATCAACAAAGAGCAAATCCCAGGTTAGTATATTACGAGAGGCAAACACAAGGGTCGTGGTCAATGCAATAAAGGCAACAATTGATATTTACTTCTCTGGTTAGCCACATACTGCTTGTGAGGCCATAAAGCTGACCTAGTATCTGAAAAAGCGCAAACAGAGACATTACTCACCTTAGGCCAAAAATACTGGTTAAATCGCCCAAGAGGCATACACAAATACTTCACTAGCCATGTGAAGCCATAAGGATGTAGTAGTCGCTAGAGACACATGCATAAAACACATCACCAGTCAGGTAAAGCAGCAAGGCGGACCCGGTAAATCGAGAGGCTTCATGGAAACTTACTAGTTTAGTTTGTTTGCTTTATTTGCTGCCATGCATTTAGATGAAAATTTGAGTTAAATAGTTCACCATATATATGTGTAGTTTCCTTTACTATTTAAATGAGGTTTCGTCCACGAGGCGTCCTGCATAGATGGTGAACATTGAACTATAAATGTATGCTACCTATAACAACGCTATGCATCCACCATTGGTAAGGCACCATCTTTACAATCCATTGCGTAAACTATGCAAAATAATATTGTTTTTGTCGATTTAAGAGCTTTCATTTTGGTTAAGATACACATTGTAAGTCCATTGACATTCATCACAACGACTTAGAACGTCAATAGAAAGCCTGAAGGGAGATGTATCTAATCAGTAATTTACTGTTTAGTATGTTTATGCTCTCATTTGATGCGGTACCCATTGCTAATGTTGTTTTCATTTTGTGGAGCAGTACAACAGTCACCATGGGTATATTCTTATTTACATTACTTACACACGCGTGCATGTAACCAAGACAGGATCATTGGAATAACGTATGGCATTGCTGTTTGCAGCATTATCCAATCTTCAATTTTGTGGAACTGTTGTCACTTATTAACTAATGTATGACCAGGCCTTTGGTATTTGTATTGGTCACCACCAAAATTTTTTAAAAAAATTGAAAATTTAAAAGAATTAAAAAATAAAGGAAAAGAAAAAAGGGAAAGTTTAGTGACCACATTGAAAACCACATCATTGGGTCTCGCTGTTTCTGATGCCTAACTCCTGTGTTCTGAGTGCTGGATGTTTGAATGATATTGTCATTTCCTTGCATTATGAGGAATCAAAACAACAGCTATCGCAATTTACGTAATGCTTTTGATTATACATTTAATCATGGCTTTAGTTATCCATCTCAAGTAATATCGATGCTTCACTCAGTGAAGCTGGTAAGTATTTTTTAAAATCTTTATCGGCTATTTCATCCGTTGAAACTATGTGTTCTTTACCTCCATTAACTGCTTAACCAGCGGAGGAGACGTTTGCATTACTTTTACGATAAAAAAGGAAAATGTTGGAATATATACTGCAGCATATAATAAAGAAAGGAAAATTATTGAGGTGCACAGGCGGGAAAGTGGTGTCAAAATAAATATGACTGAGATATCACTCTTTTCTGGTCGTTTGCACAATTCTAACGTTTGTATCCCATAATAACATCTGTAGATGTTTTATTAAGATTACGACATACTTATAACTCTTCCGGAAAAAAAGGTAAATATGAATATTGGTTCTTTTAATATAACTGCCATATCATTATTAGTTTGTCATGAGTTGGTACCTCACCTTTCAACTCACTACTCCACTGCCATATTTCTTATAGGTTTTCATCCTTCTATGGCAGCGCATTGCAGCAGAAGAAGTAAGAACTATTTGTGTGCTCTTATGAGCAATCCTCTTTTTTTCGGCTTGACCTGCGCATCTGTAATGTGTGGTCATTTCCTAATCTTGCATATTAAAACTGGAAGGCTACTATTTTAATGTGTGTAAATTAACCCTTTCCCCCTTGAATTAAGACTGAGTCAACAGCTTTCCTTGGCATGGGTTGGGCACTAAGTGCCCAACCCATGCAAAGGAAAGCTGTTGACCTGGAGCATGTGATCTTGATAAGTCTCATGTACATTTCTCAGTCAAATTGTATTTCATAACTGTTGAAATTCGTTGAAAACACTGAAGCAGACGACATTTGACCACCAGCCGGTTTGGCCGGTTTGAGGGGGAAAGGGTTAAGCACTGACGTCCACCCATTTTTTTTTTAGTACTATGGCATATTGGAACATTTTAATAGGCAACAAGCACTCCTGGATTGCTAAACATTACAAACTACTCGAAAAAGCTAAAGTTGGGATTTGACAGGCAACATGATAATAAACACTAGGTTTTGCTTGCACAGGGCATCTGTGAACACGGCATTTATAAACCAATGCAAAATCCAACCAATTTCTACGGTCTCTCTGTGTCTCACTTTAGTTTACGCCAGATTATGTCATAATATGGAGAATGAAGTCAGTGTAAACACATTTGCAGTTTACTACTTTCACTACTGTTACAGCAACAACAAATACTACCACTACTACTAGACACAGAATTGAAAAGAACAATAAAAATTCAAGAAAAGGAAGGTTAAAAATAGCGATTGTGGATTAGCCAGGTAAACAAGCATGGAGAAAATGAAATAAAGGAAGCTAAGTAACAGTATATGTAATTTGAAACAGGTAGTAGATATTAAAGCAGAAAAAGAGGTCGTAAAAATGAACAGATGACAAAAATAGTGTTTGAAGGGAGGGGAACGGACAACTATCTTTTGGAAACAGGATAACCGGAAGAGAAGGAATAAAACTCAAGAAATCATATATAGAGGAAAGATCAAGATAGGAGGGAGGGCTTACGATAAGCATTAAGAGAGCACTGTGATGAGACTAATGACTCAAAATGGGGCCAGGAAACAGTACCAGAATGTCAAACCGAAGATAGACAGGATCGATGGGATGCTGAGTTGTGCCACAGAGTCAGTAACATTGAGGTCAAGATAGCTATAAAGCAGATGAGGTCAGGCAAAGCTCCAGGAACAGATATTATGGGTGATTTTATAAAGAAGGGGCTAGAGGAAATTGAAGACTGTTTACAGATGCTTTTCAATAGAATAATTGAAAAGAAACAAGTATCTAGGGAATGGAAAAGGCTGAGCAGAATAGATGAAAGACTTGGGCTTCTGGGAGATAATGAGTATGGCTTTTTGAGACCAGAGAGACGGGTTGGTGATCATGTATTTACACTGACTCAGAATTTTAGATTGGCAAAGCAAAAGCGGAGAAAATTTTTTTAGATGTGAGCAGGGTGTATGATAATGTATGGGGAGATGTTCTATAGGTAAAATCATAGTTGGACAGGATTCGTAGGCAATTTCTGGAAATAGTGAAAGCCCTATACAAGGATGTAAAGTACCTTCTTTTATTAGAAAATGTGGTAGTAGAAAATGCAAAGCTGAACTAAGGACCACAGCAAGGGTGTGTGCTTTCTCGTGTTGTGTTCCCTCTATATTTAAGGACTTAGGTGAACAGCTAATGGATTGTGATAATGGAGTAACAGTAGGACACAATAAAATTCCCAAGTGATTATTATTATTGGGGTTTTTTTTCAGATACTATTTTGCTCATGGCTGAGTCTCAAAGAATTACAGGAAAGCTTAAACGTTGCAGGGAAAATGATAATAAATGGAGCTTAGAGTTCAGGCAAGACAAAAGCAGAGCTATGACACTAGGAAGAAAACAGAGGGGAATAAATGGAAACATGGGAAATTCCATATTTCAGAGGGTAGAGAGCAGCTGCTTGAAATTGGAGAGCTGGATTGATATGAGTATATTAGGGTTAAGATGCAGCAACAGGTAAAGGGCTGTTCAGGTATTATATTGAAAACATAAAGTAGAAGGTGAACCATACAAAGGGAATGATAAAATCTACCGTAATTAATAGCTTTTATAGGGCATTCACAGCTGGGATGCTGTGGAAAAGAATAGCAATACCAGGAATGCTATATGGTTGAGATGTTATCGCGATAAATGAGTGGGACATGGCCTAAGTATTAGTGACACAGCTTTTCAGCATGGCAGGTTTTTTGGTTTTTTATAAGTGTGGATCTATGGTTAATATTCACGTTTTCCCCAAGAATCTGAATACACACACACACACACACATATATATATATATATATATATATATATATATATATATATATATATATATATATATATATATATATATATATATATATATATATATATATTTGGGTTGAAGTTTGTCAGATCTGATTGCACTGTATGATCAGATTCAGGACAAAAGTAGATAAGCAAATAGAAAAAATAAAACGATCAGTTAATAACTGGATCCAAGAACGCGGGTACATCTCAAAAATATTGCTGGTAGTTTGCAAATCTCTCACAAACTATCAAGTGAATTTCGTCCGCCGCAGTGTCATCACTCTTACTGAGTACCGACAGGCTTTACATGAGCTTGTTCAGGTGGAATTTAGCACAGGTAATAAAATGTCACATTTTCAATCTAAGAACTCTTCGCTAGTTTACTCTGTCAAATTACACTTTGGCATATTATAGGTGGTGGTGCACACGTAGTCAGCGTCATGCCTTAGAAAGGATTAAGGTGACAGCTTCATGGAAGTAATGCCGACTGACGGTGTCTTGCCAAAGTGTAATTGCAACAATTATTGGTAGCATGGCTGATGAAACGGCACGGCAGACTAGTAGGCTCACAAGCCCCATGGCATTAGTAACAAAGTACGAAACACACCTTGTAACAGCTATACTTTTCTGTTTTCTCCCCATAAAAGGGTTATGTATGTAATAAGCGCGTGGAATTCATATATGGTGGCAAACTCACTTCGGATGGTAAAATCTAAGACGCTTAGCTATATTTGCATTTTCTCTTCCGTTATGGCACCCTAAAATGGAGCCAACACCTGTCCTAGACGGACCGTGCGGGCTGTATGTCCAGAACGTGAGACAAACAGCTGTTCAATAAGATAATTTTGGTCCAGTTAGCTTTTCTCTCGGACTCACCTGTTATATCATTTAAATTTGAATATCAAAATTAGACGACAGCATTTGAAATCACTAGTCGCTAGCAACCATTTTACCGGATAGAGTACAAAGCAGTGGACGAACGGTGTATAGCTATAACGTTACTGAATCCGATATTAAGCCTACAGCGTACCACTCCCATGAGCCAAGCCTTTCCTTATTTATCATAGTGCAATATGTGGTGCCCGGCACAACAAGGTTTATGTTGCAAATAGTGTCCTACACTGGGTCCACTTCATCAATTGTGATAAAGAGAAAACCGGTGAAGTGATTCATATTAGCAAAGTCATGCTCAATCAGGGAAATATGAAAACATTAAATCTGCCCAGGTGTCATGCTTTAAAATGAGGCTAGTGCTCTCGGCAGCCAAGTGTACATTTAATGATGCTAATTCACATATATACAATCGATACGCGTATCCTTCCAGCCCAAACGAGTGTTTTACCTCATTCAATCAACCTTAGAAGTAGGCTTAAAGGGAATAAGGAATGCTGATTCTATCAGATGGCCTATCGTATGTTAATTATATGCATGAGGCCTGCCTGTCCACATAATCTCTTGTCAGCTCAAGAAGTGAGTAGAATCTCCGCCAATGGAACCGTGGCCAGCAGGCCCGGCTCAAAGAGATGAAAGAAAAGCATTACCATTTTGGAATGACATGACAGCTAAAGAGCCCATCCATGAAGCCAAAAGTGGTCAACCTTTTCTGCCCACTCCCTATTACCTGTAACACGAGGATATCACCACTACCATTACATAAAAAATGCACGAAATTCAACCGTGAACCTCTTCTGTTGGGCATATCCAGGAGACGATTGAAACAAATAGAATATAGGACTGAGAACAAGACTGTTGAGCATCATTGTTTAAACGTTGGTCTCTGCCCACCTTCTCCTACACATGAAATCTTTAATCTTCAAATTTGTGATGATCAAACAATGTTTCAGCATAACAGATAGCTTAGCAGCAATGCACGCATGTGCTTGGCAAAGACTCAAAATATTATTTACATTTTCGGCAGCACAATTTGAGGCAAAGATGAAGATCCACCCGGGGCAAAGAATGTTCTGATCGGCAGTTTAGAGTACGGATATTTCATCAAGACATGTTTACTGTAAGCCATGTTTCAATAGACACAGTTTTGTCAAATCTGCGGTACCTACACAGATTTATTAAATCGTAGTTGAATATTTTTGTTTTGTTCGTTTCTTTGAATACCCCCCCCCCCCGATTAATATGATGACCTCCCTCCGCCGACCTGTGTTATCAGTATTTATCTGCCCAAAATGCTGACGTTGAGTATCCCAGCAAATGCACCCGAGAGAAGAAACTGCGCGTCTGTGATAACCTGATTTCTCTTTTGAATCGCTCGTTTTACAATTATCCCTGTATGTATGGAGAGTCCTGTCTATTGCCTCATGTACAGCCAAATGTAATGCTCCGTTGTCTTCTTATAAAATGATACAGCTTGCTTCATTTTTCAGTGATAACAAAGCTGAACTTATTTAAGATAAGCGCATTAAATTTACTGATAAATGTGCAGATCCAGGAGTGTTATATCCGTAGTAGTTACTGTTGAATTAATAGCTTGATGGATATAGGTGAAAAAATGCATTATTAAGTTTCAGCTTATATTGCATATGGCACAGAGGGTAGGTGCTATTACGCCATAATTTGCTTCCTTAACGTCAGCACAGTAACGGATTGGACGAATTTATAATTAACTACGCACAAACACAAAATAAACAAATAACAATCAAGTATTATTATAATGTACGCAAGTTACAGCATGAATCGAAAAAAGGGAAAAACTTTATAGCCACCGAATGTTGGGTGTGTTATGTGCTTTCAAGATGGCATTATTTATTTTATTTTATTCTATTCTATTTTATTTTTTGTTTGTTTGTTTGTTTTATTTTTTTTTTAGCTAGGAGAAGGAGATCGTACACTTTTCGCTCCGGAAACCCTAGTAGCAGGGGGTAAAGGAGGCGTGTATGAGGAGAGACAAACAAGCGTAGCATATTAGAGAACCGGGTGGACACTTTCAAGTGGGCAAATAGGAAATGGAACATTAATATGATACAACGGAAAAGCTACCACCCGCTGGGAGGCAAGTATGTAGGGGAGGGAGCGGGAAGGTTTGTGCATACAGATAGTGTCTGCAGATCTCAAGCTTGTTTCAGGAATCAGGAAGGTGGGTAGGTTTACCAATTAATGGGAACACGGCCGCTGCTTTGAGAGAGAGATAAACCAATACCGCTCGACATACATCTCATAAGATTTCTAGTAAAAAAAAATGCTAACAATCTGTGTTCTCGCTGAAGACCCGCCAACAACATCAGCACTTGTGTAGTTTGTTTTTAAAGACTTCCTTTTACTCTTCCGACTTGAAAATCCATCACATATTTATTTGTTTGCCAATAACAATCGGCACGTTCTAAATTGGAATTCTTCAATTTCATGTAAAATGCCAGATCGTAGACAAAGGAGTGGAGCCGATCTCTTATTGAAGTTTGGAGTGATCTAAACAAAAGTAGCATAGACAGTACCCGCAACTATTTTAAGGATATGAGAAGTGCTGCTTTTACCAGGTGGCCTATTGTATGTTAATTATATGAATGGGGCCTGCTAGTATACATAATCTGTTGGCAGCTCATGAAGTGAGTAGCATCTCAGCCAATGGTACCGTGGCCAGCAGGCCTGGCTCATAGAAATGAAAGAAAAACACGTCCATGTAGACTGACATCACAGCTAAAGAGCCGATCCAGGAAGCAAAAGGGGTTCAACTTTGTCTTCCCACTTCCTATTACATTTAAATGTGACAGATTGATTATACAATAGTTTTTGCCCGGAGCTTCTGTTTTATGTTAAAAGGTTGCGCCACATATCACCCCGTGTCGCAGTATTGTGACAGCACGGGACCAGCCTCACATAGGTGTCTACCACTTACTGCCCCAAAGCTTTTTATACCTATAAATTTGTCCAGAATTCCATCAAAAATACCAACACAGCAATTGTATGAGAAACAGATGTACTCAACTTGGTCAAATCCATACTTTAATAAATAGCAGGATAAGGTATATAACACACCTTGCCTTTTCAGTCATTGTGGTCAAAGCAGAATGTCCAAACTTCAGGGGGTGTCTATAACAATTTATATTTGATGTGTTTGCTTGTTGATGACACGTTAATACAAATACTTCTTGTTGTCGTCTGAAAAACCACTCTTATATTAATTACGTCCAATAAGGTGCTTAGGACTCATTGGTAGGTCACGTGTCCAGAGTACCCGGCACTGATTGGCTTTTGCTTGGCGAGGATGCATTTTCAGTGCGCATGATACAATATACAGGAGATGATTGTTGACCAGAATCACAGCTGTTTGAGTGATGATAGCATTATGATTACCCTTTGGTATATGTCAGTTGCGTCTTAGGTTCAAATACACGTCACCAACTCATGGAGTTTTCAGTTGGTTTAATAATATAAACACATTTGCCTTCAAAACCCTGTTGATATATACTTGTATAGCTTTCTTATTCGAAGAAAGCTACGGACTTTATTTCCCTGTATTACAGTGCCATATGTCTTCTTTAGGAAACACATAAAAACAGTCTTATTATATGTCATTTAAGATAATAATTCATTCTAAAAATTGCATACATGTAGCTGCCTGGAACATGAAGAACACATGTTTTAAAATATAGATTTAAATCTTCAAGATTTTTTCAGACAATAGAAGCTAACCGAAAGACTGTAGTGTATACATAAAACACGGATCACCAAGTTGATAAGTATTGCATTTTAACCTATTGTGAAAGCTTACTCCCAAAAACACCAAAAATATACGTTATAGCGAGACTGCCAAACAATGAAGAGGTGGTAGAAGGTCATTTGTAACATGTATGGCTATGAGGCGCAGCTTATAGAAGAAACTCAAAGAGAGAAAAGAATAAGAAAATTGGACTGTAAGTATTCAGTGGAAATGACTCTAGTCCTAGGCATGACAGATAGTTGTTTTTAATGGTATCTCCAGTCAATCGCTATTTTAGTATTGTATCTGATTAATCGAGGGTCCGGCAGGACCCGTGCCAAAACTACTGCCTGCTGCTGCATACACCATCCTGAGGGAGGGCGACAATGATATGTACGTATATATGAATGCATATATATATATATATATATATATATATATATATATATATATATATATATATATATATATATATATATATATATGTATGTGTGTGTGTGTGTGTGTGTGTGTGTGTGTGTGTGTGTGTGTGTGTGTGTGTGTGTGTGTGTTTGAAAAGTAACGTTATTTCTGGGTTTTCCGAAAACAAAGACGAAAGAGAATATGAAAATCTCTTAAATACTGTATACGTTGACAAGTATACCGAGAGGAATTTACAATTATCCATCTAGGAATGTTGCAAGCATGCCTGTTGAGGTCGATAATTCAATAGAGGCAAATGTCAATAAGGGTACCAAGGAAATAAAACGTCATAGTAACACCTCTGGCCTATAATATCCCAGATGGCAAAATTTCTTTATAAGCCGCTCAAACTTGGAAGACAGTACAATTGTGTTCCCGGGGGTATATCAATATGGACCTCCTTCCGCCTGGTCAATTTATCTCAAGTCGGTGATAAGGTAGGCTACTTGAAAGGCAATGATATTGGAAATACATTGAATTTCTTGGGGAAAGCTGCGAATTGAGAGAAGTTAATAGCATTTATGTTCTCTGCAAACTTGATCGATGTATGTAAACGTGGGATTAGTGTCTCTTTTAACCTTCCCCCCTTATGTTGACTATTGTCGTTTCTGAATGGTCGATTGCCTGACTTCGACGTAGCAATTAAGGCAAACTTTAAAAGAGATTAAGTGTAAACAGGGAATAGCTCCATCACGTTTTTAAGGAAAGCTACAATGGACTAGAACACTACATCAGATTTTTAGATGTTTGTGACATATTACATCTAAAACCACACGTGTCGTGATTTGAAAAAAAAAAAAAAAAACTTTTTTGGAGGTTTGACAGGTGAAAAAAATGCCAGGCTATAACTTTGCTGGTTTTCTTGGTGACTTGCGCCACTTTGCTGGTGCGATAGATGCGCGAATCCAAGAAATAACCAGTGCAGACAGGTGGAACTGATTGAAGATATAATATACATCATACCGGATTAAAAAACAAAACGAAACAAAACAAAAAGAAAAGAAAAAAAACAAACAAACAAACAAACAAACAAAAACAAAAACAAACAAAAATGAAAAACAAAAAACAAAAAACAAACAAAAAAAAACCACCCCCCCCCCACAAAAAAAAACCACGAAACAGTCTTTGTTTGCGGGTCAGTTCTAGTTTGACCTAAGCAAATCTTGCGTACCTGCCTTGAGAATACCATCCCATATCTGAACGATTGACAGTTGCGCTGACAGCAAGGTAAGCCTACTGGCTAATACACTGCGTTCGTCTTTGTTTACAACAAGTCCCCTCGCTAATTTAGAATAAAAGCTTGCCTAAAATATATCGCCTATACTGGCGCTACATGTCTGTCTTACGTCATGTCTTAGTTGACCGCTGTGTTCTTCGGCTGGCCACCTAACACAACAGTTCATTTTGTCTGACACTATAAGATAGGGCACTAGTGTGACAGATTATTGTATGATTTATTAGCTTCCAGAAATATCTGACTTCGTAAGATTATTCAAGTTAGTTGTATTTAGTTTAATGTAAAACACGAAAGTAAAACATATCGTTTTAACATTATCAAAGAAATTAAGGCATGCGATTCTTGAGTTATAATCAAGGTGAGAGGCGATTCTTGGGTAGGTCAGCACACACTTCATACTAATTCTTCCGTAGGCACCCTCCAATGCTATTTTCAGATCAACCCAACCTTGCTAATATTTAAAATAACTGTCACTAAAATGTTCCATCCATACGTTGTCCATTCATTTGAGTCCTAATACCAAAGAAGTTGAAATTGGCCAGTAATAAAGCGTAATTTTTTTATTATCGATACGCATTCACACGTGCCCCCCCCCCCCCCAAATGAAAATTACTCGTCTTCCTTCTGATTCATCTTGACTCTTGGGTCCATCCTGACATCCTAAATAACTCACTTTATTTAAGGCTGCCTCCACAAAACACAAAGCATTCGACATACCCTTTCAAAGTTTGGCATTCTAAAAAAAACAAAACATTCACCCTGTTTTATATATCTGTACTGTCACAACAGAGAGTGACCGCATTATCGTCTTGAATTAATTTCTTGTTACACACACACCCACACACACACACACACACACACACACACACACACATGTATATATATATATATATATATATATATATATATATATATATATATGTATATATATATGTATATATATATATGTATATATGTATGTCTTGGGTGGGTTATGGGCAATTATACACTGCCCACAAAAAATATACAATGAAATAGATCCTACAGCCGGTTTGTGGGTCATGCCCATTGTCTGCGGGTCAATTATAATCCTCAAACCGGACCGTGGGCAGTATATACCAAGTATAGCTTACCATAATTTATAGCTTCCCATAATATCTGAGCAGATTTGCTAATTTGCATGTTTCTGAAACTCCCTAGGTAGCGCATTGAACTTAAGGCAAACATGGTCTATGGGCATTTTTCAACTGCCGATAAACCGAACAACTGCGCACAAAACGGTCTGAGAATTACAATTCCGCCCATAAACCACCCAAGACATAACTCTATATATAAACATACACACATATACATACATACATACATACATACATACATACATATATACATGTACATACATACATACATACATACATACATACATACATACATACATACATACATACATACATACATACATACATACATACATACATACATTGAGGGACACTGATCCATGATCTTCAAGTTGTTTCTGGTCATGTGTTGACTAACTTGGAGAAGTTTTTGTGAGGGTTATTTTGTGTGCACTGGCACGGAAAGCTGTTGACCTGTACAAAAATCATCCTGACACGTCTTGCCTACAATTTCTGTAAAACATATATCCTACCAGTGTGAAAGTATTTGATAGCACTGAAATTGGCAATGTGTCACTTGCGAACACTTTTGGCTGCCTTGAAAAATTTTGTACAGATAAAGTGGAATTCACAAAGGTAGTAGTGTAGAAAACAAGCAGCATGGCGGAAGGAATAAACAGTGTTGACATGCACACAACAACAGGATGGCAGACTTACACTGTGTCAATATGCGCTCAACAACATGGCAGGATTACATCAGTCCGCACAGCGTCAGCTGCATTAGAAAAAGCTATGGAAATTTTCTTCTTGACGATGTCTTGTTTGTATTTCTTCATGGTGTATTTTTGCAAAAGATAATAATTAAAGGCTAAAATTAAATTTTAAAAATATCCATTTCTAGAAACTCTCGGTCGTTATCCACCAACCAGTCAAGATAAAAAGGCGATGATTTATGACGGAAAAATGAAGCGCTATTACGGGTGGTGAATAACAATGTTGAACTAACAACAGGCAAGCGTATATCTTTAACGTGCTTCAAGCATCGATACACCCATGTCAACTATCTCCGCCTTAGCGACCATATTGTCAAGACATGTCCATTAATGTTTGAAGCAGGTATTGTTATGTTAATGGGGTATCTAATGGGGAATGGTTCCAAGTGTTGGCTGTGTATCTGTACATTTCAAATCATTTGACGATAATTCTATCTTTTGAACACATATCACAAAATATTTAACGTAGCGGCCAGAAGCCAGCTTTATCATAAAATATTTCAAAACTGTATAACAATGTCAAGATCAAAGTAGAACCGATAATTCCTCACTTGTTTGGTCCACAGAGGTATACTCGAGCACGCCAGAAAGCCTATTATGCGCACAGTATAAAGGACTGACCCGAGCTTCAGATACTATTTTATGATACCACTTCACGTCTGTATCAAGTTTAATAAGGGCCCAATACAAATGCTGTAGAACTGGATGGGTGTTGACTTCTTGGCCAGGCATTAACCGTATGGCTTCCGTGTGGTATGTTACTAGGAAAACACACGGCCCACAACTTGGTGATGCTTTGTGCAAATGTACAGCATCTATTGTGAATGACCCTACAAAAGTATGCTTAACACTTACAGCAGAATTCAACCCACATACTTTTATGCTATCTATCTATCTATCTATCTATCTATCTATCTATCTATCTATCTATCTATCTATCTATCTATCTATCTATCTATCTATCTATCTATCTATCTATCTATCTATCTATCTATCTATCTATCTAGCTAGCTAGCTAGCTAGCTAGCTAGCTGTCTGTCTGTCTGTCTGTCTGTCTGTCTATCTTTCTTTCTATCTATCTATCTATCTTTCTGTCTATCTATCTATCTATCTATCTATCTATCTATCTATCTATATATATATATATACATACATTAGAGGCCGGGTGGTTCTCTTTCCTTTGAGGTTCGTGAATGTAACCTATCTCTTTACGGCGGGCTTGCAATTATTATGTAATTGTTTGGCACCAAATCATAAGCAAATCCACCAACATACTATTCTCGTTCTTTTACTATTTCCGTCAAGCTTGCTCGCATTCTGCAATGGGTAATGGTTGAAGATTTCCTGTATCATCTAATTGTATTGTTACTAAATTTTCCTTGGTTCTTATCTTGACTTCCAGTTGGCATTCAATAGTACCTTAAGTAGTTTTCTTTTTATCGCCATGAATCAATTTTGTGTGTTTGAAGCAGACAAATGGAGCTTTCTCGCAACTGAGATTTTAAAAAGTGTTGGCCGTGAGGAACGTTCAGTGTTGATTCTGCATGAAAATTCGCGTGTTATTTTCTGTAAGGTTTCAATTTTCTCATGAAACTAAGTTAGAGTTTCCTCATGAAACAAGATAAAACAAAAGCTGGACACCACGGGCGGTAATTAAATATCAATAAAAAGAGGTTAACACAGAGGATGAGTGGTTAACAGCAATGACAGTGCTGTCTTTCAGTTGAAGCCATATCAAATTGCACACCGATAATAATCATATTTATAACGTCACGTCTCAGGTTATCACTGGAACCATTTATGACATATACTGGAAGCATGATTGTGTTAGATCAGCTTCGTCCGGCTTGCCACTACATGACTTGTATACATTTCGCCATTACATCTCTAACTGCAGCAATGATACTCAGAAAACTGATCATATCCCCTTTGGCAGCATGCACCGCCACGCGGCTCTGTTTTACGCACATAAATACAGCTTGCACGAAGAATATTTTGTTTGTTTAATTTGTCATTTAGTTTTTAAAATCAGTACCCAACCCTACAATACATCACAATACTTTCACCATATAAAGGTTTTTGTTATACAGTGCAATGAAAAACGTATGAAAACCGAACATCAACATCTAAGACGTTGTGCAAAAACACGTGTTCCCCATGACTTGTCTGCCATAGAATCAGCAGGTCTGTGAAGCACTGCTATTGCACAGCACACCAACTGTTTTAGTGATCGTCATGCATCCGGGCACTCAGGAAAGCAAAACAGTGAGCCGTCTCTCTGTCGTTTTTTTTTTTAAATGAAAAGAAATACCTAATTCCCTCCTGCTCAAAACTGCAAAGCAAACATTTCTTCAAGTAAAATGTTGCGTGTGTTAAAATCGACCTAATAATAGTTGTGAAAACGGCCAATGATATAATTTGGGCAACATATTGGCGAACAAATGCTTTCTCCGTACTTTTGGCAGTTATTGCCAAAATGGTACGGGAAGTAGTAGATTTGTCAGCATTTTCTCTGCTAAAATGGGTTAATCGATATTACTTGTGTCTCTTTTATGTTAGCAGTTGACTGTGAGATGGCGTGAAACTCCTTTCCTCTCATCAAAATCACTTAGATTTTACTTATGTCTCATTTATCTGTGTATTTTGTCCAAAGCGGCACAATATATCAAACGCGAAGACAAATAATTATTGGGGAGTCGTTTGAAATAGAAGGATAAAAAATGTAGCAGACGTGAGAAAGAATTTGACAGATGAATGGATGGACGATTAAATCCACAAATGTAGAATATAAAGGTTTGCCTTGTGTTTTGGTACAATTGTGTAGCCACGACTAGCCGTGCTCCTACTTGGATGGATGCCCGTAATTAGTGCCAAATGTCAGACTGTTGTGTGCTAAATATGTTAATTGTCTTAATTTTCTATGCTTAGCTGTATTGTATGCCAATTATCCTCCATCTACCGTGTAAAACATTTCAAAAGTCACTGTGGTGTTGTGAGTCAAATCAACAGAATTGGTGTACATTTTCTGTCGATAGAATGGTAAAATGCAGGATATAAACCAGGAAAGAAAGACAGTGATGCTGCTGATATTCAACAATTTGCACAAATGTATTTTGTGTTATTCTGTAATATGTTTCATATCAATAGAGCAGAAAGGTTTGTCGTCCAAAGTCCGCCATACGATAAGCATCGAGTAAGTTACTTTCATTTCTTTCCTCTTAAATTTAGACTTGATTTAAGGCTGAGTCACACGCTTTTGCCAGACCCGTCCCAACGAAAGTTGTTGACCTGTGACACGCTATCTTCATAGGTTTCTTCTACAATTCTGATTCGATTGATTTTTCATTAGTGTTAAAATCAATAAAAAACCCCGAAGAAGATGATATTTCACCGCCATCCAGCTAAGGCCGGTTCAATGCTGAAGGTTTATTAGCAGCAGGTGCATATGTACCTTGACTTTTCAATGCCACTCTTCATTAAGAACACAAGCAACGCTGCCTGGGTCTAAAAAAAAATACCAATTGCTCTAAGACAATCGCAAATGCCTCTTTTTGTGGCGTGTTTGGTCGCTTTGAAGTCTTATTGTCTCTTTAACAAATAGTTCGTGTAAAAGTTTACTGCGAGCTTAAGTTTTTTGATACATTCACACTCGCGGAACGGTTAAACTTTCAATGTAAGCAAAGCCGACATGCTGTTACCAAATTGAGTCCAGTCAAGTACGCAAAATGTTGGTGGCTGGTGTTTATGAAAAATATATGTTGATGTTATTTGATTTATTTACAGATCTAAGTATATATTATCATTTATTTTACCAAGGGCGAACGGATGACTATCACCATGAATAGAGTCTTAGTCATATATATCTCTATGCAAAATGTGTTACTGCATCAGCACTCTGAATCATGGCTGCAGGTTAAAATGCAATGCAAACGTATAACTTACTGTAAGAGTTGAAAAGAACGTAACCGTACACATGACCTTTTTTTTTTTTTTTTTTTTTTTTTTTCAAAACAGTAGCATATGCAGCTTTTTGTATACAATTTGGCATTGACTTCAAGCACTCTGTCCATGAGTTGCAATTGAGAATTAACCCACCTTGGTTTTGCAGGGATGTAGTTAAAACTATTCGGCTTGCAGCGTATTCTAATTATATGTAGATGACACGTCGGTACCTAAACTTCAAAAGAGAGAGTAACATGACAAAAAAAAAAAAAAAAAAAAAAAAAAACTTTATGCATGAGTAACCCAATTAGATATAAGTTCAACTTTGAAACCTGGATGGGTGTGCTTTTGAACTTGTGAAATAAAGGACCAACGTGTACATTATGCATCTAGAAACCTAAAATCCATAAAAAAATTTGTATTATGACTAATTTCTGTGTGGTATTATGGTTTATAATCACCAAAGTTATATAGCAGTAAAGAAAATAAGGATACACAAGAGCATAATAGTATTGTATACGTATATTTTTCTCAATTTTACGTCTAATCGTTTGCGAAATTCCCGTTGTTTTGCTGATTTTATTCGATGAAATAAAGCATGATATCTCAAATTGACATATTTATCAACCACACGTCTGAAAATTTAAACACCCTACCTTTTAGTAGCGTTTTGCCTTGGTTACAGAAAAAAATGCCATCGGTATTATAAATAAAAACAACAATAACAACCTCGTCTAGCGTATTCTTATTATGTTGTAGTGTTTTCATTTTTACCAATAAAAAGATCGTATTATCAGCAAACTATATTTCTACACGTATATGTACGTGCAGGATAAAAGACTAATGTCCAAGAATGGAACCTCGAGGAACACATTTTTTCTTACACAGAAGATAGCATGTTTGACAGCATCGAAGGCCTCGAGGAGATCAAGAAAAACACCAACAACTAGATTATGTTTCTGCAGAACCTCTACTAGTCGAAGAGCATACCACATATTCTGTATTGCTTCCATTCCAACATCCAAACTGGACCTAATATAATTTATTATGAGCACCTTTGTAATTGCTTTATTATTCGTGTCTCACTTGGAACAAAAGGCAAAAGAGAGCAGACTCAAATGGGTCAAACCCTTCTTCATACTATTTTTTTTATTGGAGTAGCGTAATTATTTTAGCAAGCTATAGCAATCTAGAGAAGAAACTTGTCCGCAATGGCAGATTGATGGTGTACTTAAAAGTACAGTTCAAACACATATATATGGCAAATCCATGGAAAGTTATGTTGAATAGTTTACTGACAGTTAGATTGCCCAGCTTTCACCAGATAAGCAGATAATGACCCTACCATCCAATAACGTGTCCAGTTCAATGTTATACGAAGCTGAAATTTCTCCACATCAGGTTGACTCAACCATAAGGCTTGTGATCGGGTTTCATGTGACTTGAATTAAGTCAGTTATCTGGTAAATGATCACTTTTTGATGCAAATTAAGAGCAGATATTATCACTGATAACGCAGCGGATTCAGATTTCCTAGCTGATGAAACTACTTTTCTTTAGGAAAAGCATATCAACCCTTTCAGTGCGACGTTTTGACAGAGTAAACAACTATCCCTGGCGCGCCTTTGGGGCATAGCGCTCAAAGTGTGCTGCGGAAAGTTATTGATCCGAATCGCTGCTATGTTATCAACAACTTTTGTTGGTCGGTTTAACAGGATTATAAATCTAGTAACGTTATCTTAATGCAAAGCACACATACTTTGGTCGAAATTAGCAACGAAAGAGATATGGGTGTAAGACTCTATCTTTAATTAACTCTTCCCATAATAGAAACGGATTCCCATACAATTATATGTAATTAGGTTTCAGCAATGGATTTCCCGTTGCAGACTCCTTGATGTTGTGCATTATGTATTTTGAATACAGAAGATACATAAATCTGAGTGGAACGGTGTTTTTGTTCACATAAGTGCAGTTGATTGTAGACCTATAAGATGGCATTAGCATGTATACAGAACAGGGGACACTTGAGTTCCTTCAGTAATATAACTTTATAAGTGTTGTATAGAAAACCGCTAAACGTGCCATGGTAAGGTACGATTCTAGCGCCTAGCCACTTGTGTAATTAATTGTACCAACACAAAAAATCTATGTAGCTTCTAAAACATATAGTAACATTGCACAGAATGAGAACCACATTTCTGACACGACGGTATGTTTATATATTACGTTGTGCATGACTATTCAGCCCGACAAACGGAATACTGACAATTGCGGTTTTTGTTACGGTATAATACAAGATGCTACAGCCAATTTTAGTTTGACAACGCGGCTTATTCAAATTCATGTGAAATGGACCGTAAGTCTCTGCGTTTGTTTAAACCGCATTCGCAGGAGTAGAAGGCAAAGGTAAATCGTTGTCAATTACAAGTTCAAAAATAATATGAAATAACAATTCGTCTGCAAACAAAAACTAATTGTAAATATCGCTCATCTCCTTACTAGCCGGTTCGCTCTGTGTTGTACTGAACCATGTTTATTGTCTCCGCTACCAAAGGCATTTTGCTACTTGAATACAAGATCGACTTACAAAGAACATTAATGTACTGTCGATATGTCAATTTGGAACACATTGACTATTGTCCAAATTCCTATTGAAAGAGTTAACCTGCATTAAAACGCATTTCCAGCCAAAGAGATTATTTACTCCCATAACCTTTCTATCGAAACCTTTTCATCAGTTGCAAGAGATCTCAATAGTTTGAAGATAATAGGAACTACCTGTAGGAAAGAGGTGCTAATGATTGACAAAACACCCCCCTCCCCAGGCACGGGCGCACGCGCGACTTGTTGCCATTCAGTCAGTCAGTCAGTCAGTAAGTCAGTCAGTCAGTCAGTCAGTCTGTTAGTTAGTTAGTTAGTTAGTTAGTTAGTTAGTTAGTTAGTTAGTTAGTTAGTTAGTTAGTTAATTAGTTAGTTAGTTAGTTAGTTAGTTAGTTAGTTAGTTAGTTAGTTAGTTAGTTAGCTAGCTAGCTAGCCAGCTAGCTAGTTACTTCCCCAATTGGTTAAGGCACCTTTTATAATTTTTAGTCCTTATACTTCATGGTTAGTCTAGTTACGGAGCCACCTAAATTCTTTTGGCTTTTGTATAATTTTGCATTTTATTGCTTTTGTTGTGGCTTAAGCCAAACTCTTTGACCAAAAGAAAACATTAAAGAAAAATTGCGATATGAATAACCCTTACAGATAAGTGTCAACGACTATTTTGTTGCTTTTTATTCGCGATAACTGTTGTTACAAAACGTTAAGTTTATAGGGCGTTAACTGGCAACGCAATTCCTTAGTCTACTTTAAATAAAAGATATGCGTCTGTTTATTATCATCATTATTATTATTATTATTATTATTATCATTATTGTTATTATTATTATTATTGTTATTACTATTATTATTATTATTGTTATTATCATTATTATTATTATTATTATTATTATTATTATTATTATTATTATTATTATTATTATTATTTCTATTACTCTTACTACTACTACTACTTATACTACTACTACTACTACTAGTAGTAGTAGTAGTAGTAGTAGTAGTAGTAGTAGTAGTAGTAGTAGTAGTAGTAGTAGTAGTAGTAGTAGTGGTAGTAGTTGTAGTAGTATATTTTACTTTTTAATTTCTCAGCGCTATTTGCAATACTCTCACGCCTTTATGCATGAAACGATTCTTCTTTATTTGTCTAAAGTTCACCGTACGGATAAAAGTGCAGATCTAACTCTTAAAAGTAAAGCCTAGATTTACAATATCGAGAGAAATATAAATGCTTAATAGTACAGCCCAGATTTTATACAGCGAGGAATACAATTACCGTTATGTGTATGCATGTTCTCGTTAATATTAATTCACGGAACTGTTTATTTCTACCATTGACGTACCCAGTAGAGGAAGTATAAATGTTTCTGCCTCGCGAAATAGTATTTGATATCTATTAGGCCCACATGAAAGTGCATCATCTTTCATTAGAGCATCCAACAAATTACATGATACACTTACGTAAAATTGTATTATACCTTTGTGTATCCCTACTTAACATACTATTATGAATACAGGGCCTCCACAAGCGCCACACGTTTAAAATGGCGTCAAAAAACCAACAGAAGACAATTGTGAGAATAATTGCTTTTTCCAGAGCCAGTTCACATAAAGCTACACTTTTTAACTTGTTGAAAATACTAGAATATGAATAATTACATGGATACTTCAAAGGTATTTTTGTGTACATATATAGCAAGGACATGTTTCCTATTGTCTTTCATGGTTATTCGCTAAAACATCATCAGTCCACAGATACTATTCAAGACAATCAGTAATTTTACCTTGAGGCCTATAGAGCGAACTTGGGTAAATTTCTGCACTCTGTCAGGAAATAAAAATCTGGAATACAGTACAAGTGCACATACGTAATGTCAACAATATTTGTAAATTCAAAGCATTACCTAAACATTTCCTTTTAAGTCAATTTAAGACATTTATATTATTATGTTTGCAGCATCGCTTATCTTGTTGCACTTCTTGTTTGAAGTTACCATTCTTTGTCCAAATGTATTAAATAATGTCCACACCCATTGCTTATTATCTATTTCTATGAGTTTTGAGGAGGCACATAATAGCATTCAGTTTCATCTCTCGCCACCCCAGTGTAAGTAATAATGCCATGCATTACTTTGTATCTTTGTAAGAATAAATAAATATAGATACAAAATACAAAGAAAAAAATGTTGCCAAAACTGTTTCTCTGAAAACGTTATACAGATAAAAGCCTTCTATCGTGGACTTTGTTGAGACTTAAGCGTAAAGCTATTTTTATATCTTCTGTAACAGCGATAATCAATATTGTCTTTGGTCATTTATGCGTGCTTAAGAGAGAATTCCTATCGCGATTATGATTTGCAGGTGCCATTTTCGTCCCATTTGACACTGACCAGTTGCACGAGACAATTGCAAGGAGACTAATAAATACCTCAAAGATGAAGTTGACTTCAAACGGTTAATCAATAACGTGGCTAAGAAAAACGAGGTCTGAAGAATCATATACTTCCCATGTTGGGGCAATGCTTTAGTAGGCCCAATTCACTAATGTACTTCACGCTATCCACAGACTAATAACTGGTACCTAATACAATAGCTTGACATCAAATTCTATACTCCTAAAGCCGTATTTTGTCTCATGTTTTTCTCTGTCTGTCCGTCTGTCTGTGGAGCACCTCGGTTCAAGGCAAAGCCTGGCGCCTCATGCATGGTTTATACAAAAATACTCAGAATAAGGCTATTATTGGTAAATGTGAAAAAGCGAATATTTGTAAAGGAAAAATGGCGTGAATTAAGGGTACATTATGTCTCCTACGCTGTTGAGTATAATAATGAAAGATCTTGTAGATGTATTTAAAATTAAGCATGTAGGTATCCCTTTCCAGAATGAAGAAATACCAGCTATCCTTTATGCATACGACATTGTAAAAATGACAGAATGTGAAGACCAATTACCTGATTACAGTCCATGCTTATTGTTTCCTATAGTTATAAATCCAAATCTGGAATGATATGCAATTCAGAAAAATCTCAAGTTATGACAATCGGGAAACGTCTTGATTAAAAATGAACTATGTAAGTTGGAAAATATCGTTTTGGCAGAATGTGAGACCTACTGTACAAGTATTTAGGTATGTTTCCCGGGAGATCTTTGGCAGATAGGGTACACGTGGAACGGCATTTTAACAGCACTTGCAATTATCAATAGAGTGCTTTTGGTGGCAGTATGTGGGAAAATGTTATTATTTCAGCTTTGACGCATGGGCCAGGTGTTTTGTTATGTAATACGGAAGAGAGTACCTCTGTTATAAAGTCTGCGCAATAAGCAACACAGCGCGTGCAATCATGCAGGTGAAAGGCTCCCCCCTCCCTACTGTGGCCACTCTTGGGGAATTAGGCTAGCTTCCCCTCACGCTCCAATTAGACAAATTAAGAATAAAATACCTTTGCAGGCTTAAGGTCTTCTTGTCCGAATCATGTCTATGTAAGAAAGTCTTCAGGGAGATGGAGAATGTTGTTTTGGAAATGGTCGGCCATCGTCTTGGCCCTACATCGAGGAAAATAATAAGATTTTTACGAATGCTGGGAGAGATAATAAGATATACTGTCAAGACGGTCACTGGATTTAAAGCTAGCACAATCTGTCTGGAAAGTTGTGTGCTTGGCTTTTTCAGTGAAATTAACCACAGGTTTTCACTATGCTTGTATAGTATGCCCAAAAGGTCATCATTCAGAGAGGATTATTTATTTACTTCAAGTAATTTTGACATGGCTCGTTTGAAGATTATGGCACGTGTGCGATGTTCCGGCTTAAAGGGAGACCTTTTAAGATGGAAGTTACTACCTGAAGGGACGTGTGAACTTTGCGGAATCGGCACGGAAATGTTTGTCATTTCCTTCTGATTTGTCCAATCTTAAACGAAATTCGTTTTAAGTTTTGGTACGGACTTCAGGCAAAATTAACGACACAAAAGAAAATTATATTTGGGAACACTTTATCGGCGCACCTTTGAATTCAAAGTTATGCTTGTTATTGGGGGACGCCGTCTATGATTAAGGTATTAACACTGGGAAGCTGTTTGATGGATAGAGATTTAAAAAAGAAGCTTGGTTTACACGTTAGTCCGTGGTGGACAGATCTTAAACAAGTTGTGTTTGTGTATGTGTGTGTTTATTAGTATAAGTGACATGCTTAAGACGGTATGCCTTTCTTTTGAATTTTTCCATGCAGCATTCGTTTGACGCATCACAGGTGTGTCCTGGCCTTGTTGATGCCCCCGGTGTAAAGGAGGCAGTTATTATCTACTAAATTATATATATATATATATATATGTATATATATGTATATATATGTATATAATTATATATATATATATATATATATATATATATATATATATATATATATATATATATATATATATATATATATATATTTGGAAGTATAATAAACTTTTCCACATGGAAACATGCAAGACTACATCTGAACCAAATGCTGGCTTCAGCATTTCATTCTGCTGTATCCGATGGATTTAGTTGTAACTTGGACCTGTCGAGCTGGGAGGAAATGGAAAGTCCGGCAAATCAAGCGCTAATCATTTCTCACTAAATATTTCGGTTGCGACATGAGTGCATGAAGGCTTCCCGGCAAAATAGATCTGCTGGCTTGCCACCCGCCTTTTTTTCGATACGGTAACAATTTGAACTATAGATTACAAGCAAGACTAAATATGCTAGTGATACGGTGAATTTCAATATGTCCATATGCCAAATAAGAGTAACGCACCATCTGATTGGAATTGGATGGCAACGTTTAGGGCCCCAATTAAAATTGATGCATGTGAAATTGAATTAATCCGAAAGTGTTGAAAGCACATGCCTTTGGCGACATAGTGTGTTATTCATCTTTGCCTTTTTCGCCTCCATGATGATTGTACCATGCCTGCAGCAGCATGGTATATAAATCGGCATTACCCCACTGAATGAATCTACCATGCCATGAGAACCGTATTCTGAAGGCACTGTTCCCTCCAAAATGAACATATTGTATAATTCAGGGTCCTTTCCAAAACTCATTTAACTATATATATATATATAAACTTTTGCACGCGACTGTGCATGTTTGGGCGCATGGTGACTTTGTAAGACAGCACTTCAGAATCACACAGCGAATAGGAATATGCGAAGTCCACATCTAGCACACTGTACCTGCGTTTCCAACTGGGGACAGCACCAATGGATGTGTTCATGGAACACGTTTGACAGCAAGAGGAAGGCCAGAGTTATTCTGTAACTTTGACCTTACCCCCACCTTGCTGGCTTTAATTTCCACAGTGGGAGGGGGTGTGGGGCTAAGGACGGCTCCCTCCACATCCGTTTTGATGTACAGTAGCTGTTAACCTGCTTTACATTAAAGCCGCAAAAGAACATGCAGATCCCGGACGTTCGATAGATTTGTTTAGCTGAATGCGTACATAAAACATACGCCTGTGTGCTTGAACAGGGGAAAGCTTAAAATATTCTTGTTCTGCCAGCTAATATATAATAGAAGCCATTGGAAACGAATTCCGTAGAAACTAGTCAATGAAGCCTAACAGCTACCTAATAAAAGTTTGTAGTGTGTATGGCTTCAGACCAGAATTCGACAGCGATGTGACACGAGTCGTCGCTTGACCATGTCATGTAAAATGCGGCTGGGTGAAAGGGAGGGAGGGGGCAGAGTGGTCAAGTATCCTCCATCCGATGGAATATGGGTCATATAAATTAAATAAAAAGATAGAAAAACCCTCATAGTTTCACTTCCTTTATGATGTAAGTTAAACATAATGAAGTAGTTCGATTTGTTTTTACTTTGTACTAGACTCACAAATGGATGGAAATCTGTCATCTATCGTCTCCCATGTTATCTTCAGGTACCATGTGACCTCTTATCGTCAGATTGTTACGAATTTTAAAGGCATTTATAAATGGGTCCTATTTTTTTTCTTTCTTTGGCCCATTACTTCAAACACTGACTCCCTAAATACAGCATAATCACGAAAAATTAGCCTGGTAATTGATGTATGCGGAATGACACCATATTGGCAGTTTGCAAACCGCAAGCGCTCTTGAGACCAGGTTACCCATTGTATTAGGCTGTGTTTCGCCAGTCAACGGGCGTAATGCGCTCGCTGAGGTGTACGCAGCAAGCAAAGTTTTCCTGAGAGTAGAGTAATGAAGCAAAAATGAACTGCTATTAGCCGTAGCCTTTGTAGGTTGTCTTGAATGCAGTAGCGGATTTGATGGCGCTTCTGTTTATTTAGCTTCCTATAAGGGAGACTGAGAAATCCATAATACTGCATCCATGAGTGCATGCCGGGATTGATTATGAATAATAACTGTAAAGTATGCGAGTTTTTGTACAATGACAGTCCTTCACTTTATATGAGAACATGGGTTCCAATGGAATTGGCCTCTGAGGTTTATCCAAGTTTGAACTATGCCTTGCAAAATTGAAAATCACACAAGTCTCCATGTGTATGAAAACAAAGGAGAAAAACAAGTGGTACTTACATCTATGGGTAAAGTCTGTGTATAACCCCACACGACCTAGAAGCTTTCTACTCCTAAAGGCGCATTTTAGAGTCGGCACACTTGTCTGTATTTAAAAGCGAGTCTTAACCTATATATGCCTTTGTTACATTGATGGCTGCTCTATGACATGGTTACGCTTTAATACCATCTTGTGGCTGACGCTGAACATCTTTAGTAACCCGTTACTGCCACCCTACACATACTTCAACCGGTCATCTTTAGTGACTTCCCATTTCCTCTTCTTAAATCTCCCGTACGTCCAGTTGGTCTGATATTCTTCAGGCACATGGTACCTCTACTGTTTTCAATCCAACCGAAGGCCATTTTAACTTCTTAAGGGACATGTAATTCCAAGTTTACTAATCCATCCAACACAAATGTGAGCTGGTCTTCTGAGTTAACTGTTGTCCCATCTGTCTCTGGCCCAGCCTACACCTATTGTAGTTGATCATCTTTTCTGTCATGTAGTCTCGACTTAGGTTAATCCATTCTGTACTAATTTCAGTTCATAGGTTTAGAATCCTGTTACCCCCTTCGTTTAATTCATCATATACTCATTTCAAGTGATCAAATTCAATAACATGCTACCTCCCCTTCGATTAGTCTATCCTACACCCAGCTCAGCTGACCATATCAAGTAACCCGTCACCTCTACTTTTTTTACTCCGTCTTGCACACACTTCGTCTGATCATAATTAGTAACCCATCACCTCTACTTTGATGACTCCGTCTTACACAGACTCCCGCTGATCATATTCAGTAACCTGTTGTCTCTGCTTTGTTGATGTTTTACACACACTCGTGCAGATCACATTCAGTAACCTGTTACCTCTAATTTACACACACTATCAGTGATCATATTTAGTAACCCGTCATCCCTACTTTGTTAACTTCGTCTTTCTAACACACACGTCAGCTGATCTTCTTTAGTAAGCTGTTATCCTTAGTTTGTTGATTCGCTCTTATAGATACTTCCGCTGATCATCTTTTGTACCCTGTCACCTTTACTCCGTTGCCTCCGTCCTGCACACTCATTAACTGATCTTCTTCAACAACCTGCCATCCCCACTCTGTTATCTCCATTCCGACTCTGGAGTTGCCCAAATTGCGGATAACAACATTACATCCAATTTTATCGTGCACCCGCACAGCAGATCTCTTACATTAACCTGGTGCTCCAAGTTGCCTTTAATCTACCGCACGCTCAGTTCAGTAATCTCCTTTAACAAACTGTTGTCCAAACCTTGTTTAAGCTACCTTGCTCTCACTTAAGCTGCTTTCCGAGAGTTCTCTCATTGTGGCAACTTTTTTAATATACCATGTGCTTGCTACAGCTGATTTCCTTCAGTAAACCGTTGCTCCAACCTGGTTAAATCTACCATGTGCTAACAGCAAATAATCTCCAGGAACTGGTTGTCTCAAGTTTGTTTAATATACCTGCGCTCACTTCATAACCTGTTGTCTCAGCATTGTTTAATATACCTGCGCTTACTTCACCTGATCTCCTTTAGTAACTGTAAGCGTCCCAACCTCGTGTAATTTACCCCTCCCTCACTTCAGCTGATTTTCGGTAATTTCTTACCTCTACTTTGTGGTATCCATTCTACACTCACCTCAGACGACCCCCATATGTAACCCAGTGCCTCAAGTTTTACACCCACTGAAGGCAAGGAAGCAGCTTACATGTGATATCTTTGGTATTATGTGAACTGTAGACAGGATGGTTGATGTGTGAGACTGATTGGAACAAAAGCGTTGCTGTATGTATTGTCAAACAGCTGACTAAAGACATTTTAAATTGATATATTTATCAAATTAAACGGAACCTTTTCCAGTGTTTCAATACTTTGCCGCCACAGATTGCATGTACATGTATCGTTTTTGAAACGCCTCGTTATCTCCAATTGCCACCAGTAGCCACTCACAGTGTGTGTGTGTGTGTGTGTGTGTGTGTGTGTGTGTGTGTGTTTCGTATAAAGGAATCATGTGTGTGTAAGTTTTGGGTTTCAGGCAAAAGCTTGGGATTGAATTGGCATCAGCATGAAGGTTGAGGACCATACGTCAGTATACATAAACACAGTTCACTTAAAATTCCATTTCACCAGCTTATGACTTCACAGCTTTTGTGGTACTGACTCTGTGCCCGACCGTCGTGATGTCAGAAATATTTCCTAATCAAAACAGCATTGACAAATATCAATGATGCTATGAAAAGGGGTTGATGGGAAGAAAGGGTTAAAATGCAAAGTGACACGTGATGACACGTTGGAATTTTACAGGGGAACCCCTATGGCCATTTTGGACATAGATGAAAATGTTAACAATCATTATACAGTTGTTTGAAGTTTTTTTTTCCTATTTGCTTCAAGACCAAAGCCTTTCAAGGCAGACAGTCAATTGTACTGTGAATTGTAAGTTTCTCAGGAGACTGATTCTGACTGTACAAGCTAATTTCTTATGGGTGCAAAAGGGTTGCATAACAGCATGGAAGTACATAGCAGTAACCATTGGAGGTTGTCGACCATCTGGTCAGTTAATCAGGTGCGCAGAAGTTACTAGCTTGTCAAAACAGGATTTCCATATGACAGGTAGAACCACCTGTTTGAGAATACCACACACAGGGTGCTCTATAGGCGTGTTTGGCAGTAACAACATCCCCATGTACGTTTTCGGTCCATGAAAGACCATATTCGGCATGCTCTGGCAGCATATTGAGCGAAATTAATACCAAAGTTGTATAAACTTTGATGAACCCGTTATAAGTTTTGCCAAGTCTGCCTTTTGCTCTTATTTATGGAAGCACGTCAGCGCAGTCGTAACTTTATCATATTGCAGAAATACGACACGCCAGTATTTACTGTCAATGAAGTTCCTCTTCTTTGTGCTGCTCCAGGTGATTTTGTATCCTTGAACATTATTCGGTCTCTCTATAAGATCTAATTAACACCTTGACCAGATGTGGCACTGAGCTGGTAAAACCTTTCGTCAAGACTATCGGCTCTGATATCATACGACGCCGATGGACATCTGCCGATGTGGCCAAGAAAATGTGTTAGAAGCTGATATCAGCGGGAGTCAGCTGTCATCTATATGAATATATTTAGATGCACAACTCGCTCCTTGATTTATAATTTTGTCCGCTGTTTGCAGTATATTTGGTACTTTTGATGTGCAACGCATTCATGTTAGATGCAGGTACTATTCAGCGCTAAAGGTACACAAGCAGCTGAACGGGTGAATCCATTTTTTGTTTTGTTTTGTTTGTTTGTTTGTTTGGTTGGTTTTTTGGTTGTTTTTGTTTTTTTGTTTTTGTTTTTGTTTTCAATTTTTAATTTGGTACTCTTTGAGTACAGGGCAACAAGGAGGTCTGCTCATATTTATCTTTCAAGTATTCGTGGACACAAAGCAAGGTGATGAATAAATTTTTCTATAGAGTAAATTTTACGGTCCATTTTTATTTGACTAAGTTTGGCAGGGCAAGGAGACGCTTCTGCTTCTAGATATTCAATTATTGAATTTTAGAAAATATATCAGGGAGGAGACCTGCTTAGATTTCAAGGAATGAATAGCAAAGACAGCCGCTTATTTGTAGAAATCTATGAACAAAGCAGAACATCAAGACCTACATACTTTCCTCACAATATTCTTCGAGCACAGGAAACTAGGGCACGTACTACCATTGCCGTGTATTGTTTAAGGAGAGGAGAGCTAGAACACCAGCTTATTTCCTCTCCATAATCTGTGAGCACAGCAGCAAAAACATACCAAAATTAGATCCATAAAAAAATGTTGGGTTGTGCCTCAAGATTCCAAGTTTTTCGCTCGACCTTTATCCGTATTTCTTGTTGCCCAGCTGCTAATGTAATTATTACCTATGTATTGTCAAAGAATTAAAGCTTGTGGTATTAGGCTCCCAATATAATGAGTAGATTGATTTAGCCCAGAAAAAAGTAATATGAGAAAATTAGTTCTATCGAGCCACAATGATTCATTTATTTACTTAAGAACAAATATCATATAACTCCATCCCACAAATCTATTTTGCTTGACACGCAGGCGGGTTATATTAGGCATATATACAGGTGCAACATTGCGAGTAAAGGCAGCATCACGTTTGCAGTTAACCTGTTGTTCTATATGCTGAGGCGTCATGATGTGTGGGATAAAGTTACAACCTTCCCTGGACATAGACGTACTTTCTCTGAACGAATTTACGTACACATTCTTGGTATCTAGGATTTCTATTCGTCATATTTATGAATAGGGCGCAGAAGGAGTGCAGAGCATCTAGCGTTACTTCTGTCTATGTTGCAATTAGCCGTGTGTGACATTTATTGTTACATGCATTGTACCGTCAAAATGGCTTCTGGGCTTATTGCCAACTACTGTTTCTTTATTTTTTTTACTTGCTATATTTGATACATTTGGCGCAAACAAGTCTAATGTTTCGTGCACGTTTGCGCTACAAAACACAGGTGTAACGTAGATGTGGTTCCTCGGCGATATGGAACTGGCAATATCTGTCATTTTAGTCATAAGTTATCTAACTTGGATTCCACTTGGCATTGTTCCCTTGGCTGCCTTCTTCGCAAAGTTAAAGATAAATAAGACACCGACCATATTTTTCACCGTCGATGTGTACATACAGATGCCCTAAGCATATAGCAGTTTGGACGTTCATTTGACATGTTTTGTGTCCTCAGTTCATGAAATATAACAGGCTAAGCGCTTTTTACGTGTAGTCTCTATTTTACTCATTGAAGGGGACCACGTACGTCATATATAGCTTTTTCTTATAAAAGACATGAAATAAAATGTATTTGACTCAACAGCCTGACTTTTTCATCTGCATTACCCTCATATGTGAGTAGAACTCTGGAATTACATTTACAGAGAAGTTTATTAGCATGTTGATTTTGTAACGCTTTGAAGTCTAAGTATCTATGCAAAACGTAAAATAATTTCCCGTGATAAAATGTCATTTATTTTGATAAACTTTTCAACGAAACGAAAATAAAAATGAGAATCGGCCCGCTTGCTGTACTGATTGAGCAACTGTCGTAATAGTCCAGACCTAAGACCAAATAAACGCTGATGTTGATGTCTGATTTACATAAGGTGATGATATAAGCTTGGTGAATCTATACTTTCTCAATTGATTTTTTTACGTATGTATAATTGCTTTTATAAGTGATCAATGCATCAGAGTTACAGTTATTCTAATAAATGATATTACTTTTACACAAACGGAACTTTATTTGTATGTTCATATGTTTACCTAAAACTGCATTACATATTTTGAAGTAAACACATGATGACGGCGCTTTTTTGGCATTGTTTATGTTGCAAATAGAGTATAGATATGCAGAAGACTAGGTAAATCTCTTTTGAAGTTTGTTTTCTTCTATGATTCAGTAAAACAGAGAATACTGAACGGACGGACAGCGTTAACTGTTTCCTGGTCATGCCAGACTAAGTCAGCAAAATCCCCCCCCCCAAAAAAAAAAACGTTTTGCAGCGCACGAAATAAAAAAAATAAAAAAAATACCAAAGCAAGTCTTCCACGTCCAGGACAGACCTTTTATTTTTCCTTCGGTTCTTGTGCGGAATTACGACAGATATGTAGAAGAGCCTAAAACACTAAGGTTCAGATTAAAGGTCTCTATTTCTTGCCCGATTTCTCCAAGTCTTGATGCAAAGACAATGGTTCCCATGAGGACCCTAAAAAAAAAAAAAAAAAAAAAAAAAAAAAAAAAACGGCGTGGTTCAAACAGCAGTGGGCCGTATCGAAAGTTAAATCTATGACATATACCCAAAAATATGGAATATATTAATGTGATTTCAACCCTCAGATATACACGGTATGTGTATGGCATAAAACCATCAACATTGAAGCTATGGGTAAGGGACACACTCATAAAAATAGAGTACATGTGGGTTGCATTTTCTCGTGAATATGGTCATGTGTATGGAATTTACCCAGAGATATAGAAACCATGTGTATGGCAACTGTCCATTAATATAGAAAATAGGCGTGTGTACCCATAAACCTTGCACTTTCATTTATGTAACCACTCTATGTCCATGAAACAGCTGAAAACGTACGGTGTCGTTAGGGAAGTGGGAGGACAGAAAGCTGTATTTTGTTCATTTCTTTTGTCCTGTTGTCTGAAGATAAGATAAAAACTCGGTGAGCAACGAAATGCATGTATTTTTGAAGATACTTTTGGTCTTTTTGTTACCAATTATAAAGGTTTATATATATATATATATATATATATATATATATATATATATATATATATATATATATATAGAGAGAGAGAGAGAGAGAGAGAGAGAGAGAGAGAGAGAGAGGAGAGAGAGAGAGAGAGTCAATAAATAGACAGTTTATAACATGCCCGTTGTAGACGCAATATAACATGCCAAATGCTGTAATCTTCTTGTGCCCCCTTCAACGCAGCAAAAACAAGGTAAATAAGACCAATCCACCTGTACTCAGCTTGATACTGCGTAGGATCCACACGTGGACGGCATCTGATCATTACAATACAATGAATGATTTGGTGTGAGCACACAAATCAAAAGGAAACGTTACATCTCTATCACTGACCGGAAAATACTATAGATTAGTGGCATATATATATATATATAAATTTTATGATTAAGAATTGAAAAAAATGGACACAGTTTAAAGTAGATTGCTCTTGTCGGATAAATGTGAATGCTAATACATAATATATTGCGTCCACAGAATGCTCATAAATATATACTAAAATGGTCACAAAGGAACATCAAAATATCTGCAACAACAGCAAACAAGCACAATAGCAACATCATACAATTTCCCTGCATAACTAGGGGAGATTTTTTTTTTAAATCAGAGTGACATGCACGTATACAAACAGGCAGAAACAGATACAAGCGGTATATGTAAAGTAGTATACGAGGTGCTCACCAAATGTATGTTATAGTGGTCGTTTCTCGGGAAATTAAATAATCTCTTGAAGAAGAAGATTTTAGAGGTTGCCCACAATCAAGCAAGTGCTGACGGAAGGGGTAGTTGGACTAACGAAGACCAACAAGCACATTGTAGGTATTGCATAAATTAACAAAATTAATATCTCATCATTAGATGTAATAATTTCATGAACCCTTGCCAAAAGCACCTATCTAGCTGTATAAAATAGTGGGAGTTGCAGTGTGGAATGAGCTTACCTTTCAGTTTGAAAACCGCGAGGACAAGAAGGGTAATCAATTCAGTAAGACAAAAACAAATTTTCACTGCAAGAACTGAAGTCAACGTTTATGTATGTATGTACGCATTTATGTATGTATGGATAGATGGATGGATGGATGGATGGATAGACAGATAGATAGACAGATAGATAGATAGATAGACAGACAGACAGACAGACAGATAGACAGATAGATAGATAGATAGATAGATAGATAGATAGATAGATAGATAGATAGATAGATAGATAGATAGATAGATAGATAGATAGATAGATAGATAGATAGATAGATAGATAGATAGATAGATAGATAGATAGATAGATAGATAGATAGATCTCTTGGAGCCGTGGGCTCGAATTAGTAAGGAAATAATAACCGTTTGATCGACTTTTTGAAAAAAAAAGGAAATATTTCTGATTTCAGTGGCAAAGCATTCTATCTCTGGGTTGTGCTCGGCATAAAGGGTTTTTCCAATGGATACACAATCCTCGCCGTGTATGTGTTTAGGATTAAAGGTATGACATGTGGAGGGAATATATTTCTAACAATCTTACAATACAGAACAAGTCTTGAATACTTGAGTATAAGTTCAGGGCTGGGCCAACCGAAAGCCCTCCAGGACTTTTGATTGGCAAGACGGTTTTACAGCAACGGATACGGACAAGGCAGCTTTGTACTGCACGGACTCAAACATGAACTGGCATCTTTCAGAACAACCGTCAAGGGTAGCTACTGCATATAGTCAAAGCTGGGTCGAATCCATCATGTGTGTATATTCCCTAGTGTGCTACATTGTAAGAGATACCTACAATATCTAAAGGGCCTAAACCTCAGGCTGCTTTATTGATTATTTACTCCATGTGGATGCCTCAGGTTAAATATCTAGCCACATTGATGCCAAGATGCTCACAAATTCAAGTCGCCTTTGCGCTCTTGAAAATAAGACATTTGTTCATATTATCTGTGTCCTTTTTAATCGAAAAAAAAATATATTTTCTTCCGTTTTGCCGAGATAGAACATCTTTCAAATTGTTCGTGGTATTCTTTTACAACAGACATAACTTGATTGATAATCGTAAATGCTTCGTTCTGTGGATCAACGATTTCTTACAAGGGTATATCATCCGCAAATACATACGTGTATCGTGTCAGATCGTGCAGCGAAGCGCGCTAAAAATTGATAACAACAAAACAGTTTGAACTCCAGATACTTCCCGGATGGAAACCAGAGTCTACGATTGCTCCATTTGAAAAAAGCTGCTTTTTACTGCTACCTTTGGTTTTCTTAAGTTTAAGGTGCCTGCTCTTACTTAGGTACATGTAACAGAGTGGTACCAAAATTGCCACTGTGTCTGTTTTCGGATACAAGCCAGTCGATATATCCATTTCTAGTTTTGTCAACAGGTGTTGTTTCTTTGCATGTAACAATAAATATTCTCGGATTAATTTGTAAAGTTTGACGGGTATTTTATTCAAGGGGTCTGATTTACACTTTGAGAAAGGATCACAACAAAACTTTTCGCATAAAAAGCTTGAAATCAACGATCATCTAAAGACAATATTATAACTTAGGTAACCATTTTTTTTTTGTTTTCCTTTAAAAGGAATGGTAATGTGTCATTGTATTTTTAAGTATCTGCAGTTAACATTGATAATTTTTTTCCGCTTTGGAGCTCAAAAAGTGGCATTTAAAATTACAATATTGCCAAACCATAAAATGGTTACCTAAGTTATACTCTTGTCTTCATATAGCCGTTAATTTCTCACAGATTCATCCATCCAGTTTTGAGTGAGGCTGTCTCAAAATTACCAAGTCTTGGAAAAAAATGTTTCTGAGATATTTACTACCAAAGATAACCAAGGAGATTTACTGACTTTAATTACTCACAAATGACATCTGCTCAGGCCATTCAGAAGGATGACTAAATACTAATCTCTTAAACTCTGTCATAACTTTGACTTATACACATAAAAACAATATGGTGGTTCTAATCAGTCACCTGTGAAATAATCGGCTCACCTGTAAAAACAAATACTGTGAGGCATTGACTGTGAATGGTTATCAAAACATCACCATTATAGTGACCACATCTAATAGCCAATTAACTGATTGACTCTATAAAGCAGGGACACTTTTTCATCTTAAAGTTTTGCATAGAAGTTACAGAGAAACTTCTGGCATGGATAAAGATTAGTACTCCCTCATCTCAAAAGTAGCAAAAGCTCAGTTTAACTGATTAGAACGTATGAGGTAAGTGCCGGCGCCTCAAATGGCCTTTAATTAAGGACAGGAAAGGTTCCTCAGTACCACTTGAACGACAATTAAGTAGTGGTCCGTCGAAAGTTTAAGATATATCTGGAGAAGAGGACACATTCTAACTTCTGCATTATCTGTTGCCTGGCTTATTTTTTTTAATGTTAATACGCTGATACAGGGCACAATCAAGATTTTGAAGCCCAATTTGCAATGAACACTAAATTGTTAGATTCGAAAAAATTCCCAAACTCTTGAGCACACATATCTCAAAATGTTACACTGTGAACATAATAAAGAAACTGATGTGTAGTTCTTACAACAACGGGAATCAGCTTCCTAAAAAGAGGTGTGACATTTGCTCCCTTTCATAGATCAGGCAAAGCGACGAAAATAATTTAATGATAGATTGAGCAATTTTGTGATTGCAGTATTAATGTCAGGAACTATCAATTTTAAAACTTCATTGGAAACCCGTCAGGACCACCTGCATTGCTTACGTTCAATTTTGTGGACAAATTATGTACTTCCTCTTCGCCACTTGTTATATTGTAGAGCTTTTTAAACTTTTATCAAAGGAATCTGAAGAAAAATCACCAGGCACCCAATTATCTGTATGATCAGTTGCAAGCCTTCACCCCTGAAGGGAGTCACCATTTGTGGTATGGTATATTAAAGTCATCAATTGTGAAGCTAGTAATTGATAAATAAAACCGAATTAAGATGCGAATGGCTTGTTTGATATAAGCCAGCAGATATGTGCATGGGTAATACTGACAGAGAAATACCGAACCTTTGCAAGACAACTTAGCTTTACTTATACTTGTTTTCTTGATATCTTGCATTCAAGTATTACTTAAATCAGTAAACAGCAAGACAGGCTTACATAGTTACCCTTTACAGAGTTGGGGTAGTTGAACAAAAGTGCATCTTATTCGCCGCCTTTGAAGTTAGATGGAAGAAAATCGTTTTATTATCAAAAAAAAAAAGCAAAACGAAAAAAAACCAACAACATAATAATCATAAAAGAAAATCCCTGGCCAAGTTTGGGCCAAGCTGTGTTACAGTAACAACCAGTCTGTCATTAGCAAATATTAAAATATATGTTAATGGTCGTGCACCCCCATATATACATATATATATATATATATATATATATATATATATATATATATATATATATATATATATATATATATATATATATATATATATATATATATATATATATATATATATATATATATATATATATATATATATATATATATATTGTGTGTGTGTGTGTGTGTGTGTGTGTGTGTGTAGAATATGCTGTAATCTTAATTTTAAGATACGAACATACCAGGTCTAGAATGAAGATTTTGATGTACATGTACAGATAAATTGAATTTTGGGACTCGAGTGCATCATTTCGTATCTGAAACAACTTTTCTGGCTCAAACATCGTTATTTTGAATACGGATAATTTATGAAGTTGTACTGTACTTAGACAACTCGTATAGTTTCCCCGGGAGAGAAAGGTGCAACACCCTACCCTGGTAACAGCTAGGTCTCTCTCGACCTACTCAGGTGCTAGGTGCGGATATGTCCTACCTGGATCTCCGCGGGGACAATTATACATCTCTTGTCTATGCTAAGACTCTCTTTCTTTTGCACTGAGACATAGCCACGCACAGCCTCTTCGCTGAGAGCGAGATGACATAACGGACAAATCACATACTTTTAGGATCTATCATTTTTTTTTCGAAAGAAACTCTATTAACGATGATATACTTTTAGGATCCACATTGTTCCCTTCAACCTCGCCCCTCACCCCAAGGCGTCGATGTGTCCAGCGAGGATAAAGCAGTGGCACAGTTCTTGACTTTGTCCTCCGTGGCCGGAGTTTGCCCGGCGCTGTCAAAATAAAAGTCAATAAAGGGGAAAATGATTCCCGGTAGCTTTATATTTTAATCAAGTACTCCTTGGCAACCCTGATTAACCTTGGCTTAAGTGGGTGATACGTTGCGCTCAACCTTACGCCACACCAGATTGATAAAAAAAGAACAGAAAAGAAATAAATATGCTCAGAAACAAAATTGACAGTACCACACACAGTTATCAAACCGTGCCTAGACTGCAGACAAGTCCTATTTTGTCCAAGGCTTGTGTAAACAGAGAATTTAATGACACCTCAGGCCAGCAGTTGGATGTGTTTTCATCCAATTTATGCTCGTGTACCCCAGATGTAGGACTTCCTCCGCGACAAAAATGAAATAAAATAATTAAATAAAAAATTATAGACAGATAAATACAAATAGAAAAAAAAAAAAATAAATCCGATCATTCTAATTCAAACAGTATGGCTTGAATGTCTTTGTTAGGCCGGTCTAGATAACAAGTTTCGCAATATTGAAACATCAAACTACCAATCATTCCCCACGTTCTTAAAATCAGCATTTTAATATCAGTGAAATACTCGCTTACGTTGCCGTTTACTTGTATTTTTTCCAGGCATTAAAAGAGTTTCTTTCTAAAAACGATAGTTCTCTGTAAGGTATCTTGTGCAGGGCGCTTGTGGACCTTGTAAGCCACCGAAACAAAAAATATACAGCCCGGTAACTAATAATAGTAAACATGGTGCTTATAGGTGGGCAGATAGACAGATAGATAGATAGATAGATAGATAGATAGATAGATAGATAGATAGATAGATAGATAGATAGATAGATAGATAGATAGATAGATAGATGGATAGATAGATAGATAGATAGTACCTTCATGAAAGGCTTCTGACATGGGTTTAGCTGGGCAATTCAGTTTATGCTTCATTACGTCTGTAACAATAGATATTAAAGGGTTAATATTCGAACGTATACCTTAAGGAAATGTTTAACTCTCCCCGCCAAAATGCCCAATGAAATCAGGTCAAATTGGCCCATTTCGTTTGAATGCCAAGTTAACAGATGAAAAAACATTATTTTAATTATTTGTATATATATATATATATATATATGTGTGTGTGTGTGTGTGTGTGTGTGCGTGCGTGCGTGCGTGCGTGCGTGCATGCGTGCGTGCGTGCGTGCATGCGTGCGTGCGTGCGTGCGTGCGTGGGCGTAGAACAGACGCGGCGGAAAGCTATTTACAAGAGTGTTTCACATATGGTGAAGTGCTGATGCCCTAATTATTGAAAAGGATATGCTATAAAAGTTATTGACTTTGTTTTATACTGACCAGGAAAGGGCTGTGGTGTCTGTCCTCTAGGTACCTTTATGTTGCTGTAAAGTAAGACAAACATGTCCTGAGCCTGTCACACTGTCGTGTCCAGTGTCAAGCCACTTAAATATTCTCATCAGCTAGCAAGCAAGCTGTCACACTATAATATCTTACTGCCAGTGTCTCATCAATAAGTTGTCACTGAATGTAAGGCTATAAGAGGATAATAACAGTTTGCGTACATTTGCGTGCGTGACGGGCTACCATCGGACATGGGTTCACGTGCAGGTCTACAGACGGGAGCTCGCACACTTACAAAACGAGAGTTGTCATTGTAAGAGGCCAAAAAAGGCACAAGCGGGAGAGACTACCCAATAGCTTGATCTGGGTTGCATATGTGTACAAAAGGCCACTATGGAGTTGGGGCGTACATAGATGAGCATTTTTACAGTCATGCTCCTGAAGGAGTTTTAGGCAGTGGGGTAATATAGCACAAAGTATTAGCAAGTGAAGTATTATTCCACCAGCGAGGGGTGTGTGCCTGTCACCTTAGCAGATTGCCGACACAAACCTCGAATTGAAGGGTTTCATCACAACTGTATGATAAAAAAAAATAGTTGAATGGACTGAATGGAATAAGCGCTATCTACTGGTGATCACTTCGGGTTCAATAGGTCTTTATATTGTCATTCTGTATTCCAATTGGTCAGTCATTCGTTACGAGCAACACAATATTACATACTCCAAGTATAGGCATACCGAGCTGAACGGAATTAACTCTGCCAATTTTTTAATTGTACTTTATCAACGTAGGTGTGCTAATGTTTATTCCCCTTCAATGTATTTTGGGTTTATACTCTTTTTTGGGCTGTTCACAAAACAATTTCCGTCCAAGGTAGTGTTGATTAGTTTTGCCATGATAAATTGTCTGTACCAATATTTGTATTAACCAGACGACAGTCTCTCATCTTGTGACATTTCAGTTAATTCAGGCTAGAAATTGTTTTATTTTATTTTCCTTCTGTTGTTTTATGTGGCATGGTAGAGGTAAATATATATATATATATATATATATATATATATATATATATATATATATATATATATATATGTATATATATACGCTGTCAAGATTTCTCTGTGTTACCTGTAATTATCGTTCCATTGGTAGCGGGTGTGTTGTTTCAGTTGCATCATATGCTGAAACCCGATCTAAGGGGTTACTTAGACTGTTATAAAGCTCATCATGGCCAAAAATGTTATACTGTGTATGCCCAGTTAGCCAAGATTTTGTTTCAATATTTACGCTGTTTCATTGCATCTCTTTTTCGGTGTTGATTTTTGTGTTTTGTCGTTTTCTTTTGTTTGCTTCTGATTTTTTTTTCTTTCGTTGGCCTTGACTTCTTCACATGTTTTGTTCGATAGATGAAGACTTGTGAACTCTTAACGTTGCCGGGATGTTTTCGATATCGTTAACGTGTAGTTGCTTTCTGGCTTGCAATTTACACAAGCTGCAATTTTTTTTTACTCATGACAGATTGCGTCTTTCATAGATGACATATTCTACCCGATGTCTGTACACACTTTTTTTTTTTGGCATTTTGTGTTATTTGTGTGACATGCATATTACATTATAGATGAAGGCACAGCATTAGCCGTCGACGTTGTCAATTGAAGATAACTAGAAATATTCAATGACGTTCATCCAAACTTGTATAATAACAAAATAACAAGGATCAAAACGGAGAGACGGCATTTATTGTGTAAGGTTCTGCATAGCTGTAGCTTACAAATGCGGCTGAACTGATAGAGTAATACAAAATGTATACTACAGAATTATAGAGAGCTTGATAAGTAAAAAGCAAGGTTTAGTAGTGTACAGCAGGGAAATAATCACTTGAGGGAAGTTGACATATTTTGGCATATCGATATAATCTTTTGGTGATTCTACAATTTTCCTATCCTTGATATACTGCACCACTCATGCACAGCCTAGAGGCAATGCATGCGACCTTTCAGTTTGTGATGTGTTAATGTTCCCATCGTTATTTTTCTTTGCGAAACTGGGTGGAGATTTAGCGCAGAAAATCAGAGCCCCAGGGTATATTATGTCCTTCATATTTCTACGCATTGCAGTCCTTTTCCTTCTTGCACGGACGTTTTCCCTTATTGACTTGCGTCATAGATAACTAGATTAAGGAAGATTCACTGATATTAAGATACAGGTTGTTAAGGCGCATTATTTCAGTCTCTTTAGGGTTACCATGATGTACTATCTGTGTCGGGTGTGATTCAGTCGCAGCTGTTGTCAAAAGATAATTATGCGCATCTATCACCACAGAAATTATGTTCTTGGCCTATGCTTTCTGGCCCCAAATCGGAATTTGTATTGGTAATAAAGTTTCAGCACACTGTTGTTCCGGTCAATACTTGCTACCTATGATCAAGTTCATTATTTTTCATTTCAAGTTACTAGTTCAACTCCAGTTTAAGCAACATGTCTCTTCAGATGGCCCGTATGATGGTCTTTGTATGCATAGTCCAAGATCCAAGGCATTATTTATTGTGTCTGGTGTATTGTGAGGTATTTGCAAATCTTGAGTTGCCTAAACAGTTTGAGCTCAGTTGTGTTCATCATAAGGTTGTTTCATACAGGGTGCTGTTGTTGTTGTTATTACTATTATTATCATCATCATCATCGTCATCATAACCACCATTATTATTATTAAAATTATCATTATTGTTATCATCATCATCATCATCATCATCATCATCATCAAATTTACTACTACTAATAATAATAACATTTTTTTCCAAATGTGTTGGTAGACTACTTTTATGCCTTTATATCACCAGGAAGACATATATTCTTGTCATCGTGCCATTAAATATGTTTGAGCCAATGCACACCTGCCAACATAAAATGCAAAACCGTGTCGGGACAAACAGGAAAATACTTTAAACTTGATGAGTTGTACAAAACACTTTGGTATTCTGTGGATATACAATGAGAATAAGTAAATTGTCAATGGTTATTTCTATTGATACTTCCCAACTGAAATCGGCCAACGCGCCCTGATATAAAAGGGCGTGAGCTTTGCCATTCCTGCATAAATTTCTTGTTAATACAAAGCGTTATTCATTTGTACATGAAAAGGAAAGCTGTTGTTTTAGTCTATATCTGAGCAGGCAGGTTGAACCATGCCTGTCCATTTCATGTTTCTCAGTTTGCTGAATCAAAGACAAGGTTCAAATGAACGATATTATAGAACTGTATGTAAACCCTTAAGTGTATATGTGTATCCATTTGCAAGGTGCCTACTTTGTAATGTATAATGTGGTTCCGCGTAGACATATGAACATGAAAGGCTAAATTGGTTCAGACGCACAAAGTAAATATTGTACAGCAATATTTCAAAGTATTGCCGCCATATCAAGCAAAATAAAATGGGATAATAGCAATCGAGAAATTCTTCTCAACGCGCAGTTTTCATCTATGCTGCTTGTTCCAACACATTGCAAAAAAAAAACATTTGTCGGAATGTGAACAATTGTAAACGCTTTTCTGCAAACACAACCAAAACACACACACAGTTTAGTTTAGTTTAAACATATTTATTTTCACTGGATTACCCAATGGCACGTAGAATATAATAATATAGGGGTTCTCCAGACACAGAGACGCACAAAATGATATATACAAGATTCATAGGACAACACAGTGTACAAACATGTGACTATGCACTCAGGTAGACATGCTGTCATACAATTAAACAACAATCTCAATATTTAACATTCCAATCCAATTGATAAACTTGCATATATACACGAATATACTTTTGAGCACGCTCTTGCCAATAGGTAGCATTGCTATACTTTTCAAATTTTCGCGTGTAATTTGTTTCGTGCAATGCGTGTTTACATTTTCAACTTTTTTGTTTTTGTTTCGTTTTCCTTTTTTTTGGGGGGGGGGGTGGTGTTGCTGTTTATGTTTTTTGGGGGGTTTGTTTTGTTATATTTTTTTGTTTGTTTTGTTTTTGGTTTTTCTTTTTGTTTTTGTTCTTTGTTTTTTTGTTTTTTTTTTTGTTTTGTTTTTGTTTTGTCTCTTGTTTTATTTTGTTTTTGTTTTTGTTTTTGATTTTTTTAATAACAAGAGATTGCATTCTTATCAAATAGGGCTATGAGGTGCCTGGGTGTAGTTTGTGCACGATCTTGCAATGGGTACCGTTCCTATCCTTTTCAAATTTTGGCGAATCTTATGTTTAGTGTTATCGATACTAAAAGTAGCAATGAGCACAACATATTTATTCATATGCATTACCTGATATTATATTAGTCTTGTATGGAGGCTCTCCAAACAACAGAAAAAATAGTAATGTAAACGCATAATTCAAGTTGCATCATTCTTGCCGGGTAAGATACATTCCAGTAGGAACCATATATGCAATTTCGTGTAATTTCTACAAAAGAAACATCACACTTAAAGTGCCGGCACTTACCTGAGGCCTTCAAATCAGTTAAAGTAAGGTTTTGCTACTTTTGAGATTAGGAAGTACTAATCTTTATCCATGCCAAAAAGTCTCACTGTAACATGTTTCCTTCTATGCAAAACTTTAATATGAAAAAGTGCCCCTGCTTTATAGGGTCAATCAGTTAGTTGGCTGTTAGATGTGGTCACTATAATGGTGATGTTCAGATAACCATTCACAATCAAAGCCTCAATGGATGTGTTTTTACAGGTGAGCCGATTATTACACAGGTGACTGATTAGAACCACCATATTGTGTTTAAGTGTATAGGTCATAATTCTGACAGAGATCAGCATTTCTCAAAACTGGATGGATGAATCTGTGAGAAATTAACGGCTATGTGAAGACAAGAGTACAAATTAGGTAACCATATTTAGTCTGCCAATATTCCAATTTTAAATGCTACTTTTTGAGCTCCAAAGTGGAAAAAACAATCAATGTTATTTGAAGATGCTTCAAAATTCCAATCCTTTTAACGGAAAACCAAAAAAATGGTTACCTAAGTTCTATTATTGTCTTTACATCACCGTTAATTTCAAGTTTTTTATGCGAAAAGTTTTGTTGTAATCCTTTCTCAAAGTGTAAGTCAGACCCCTTGAATAAAATACCCCTGAAATTTTACAAATTAATCTTAGAATATTTATTGTTAAATGCAAAGATACTAAAAATGTATACATCGCTGATGGGCGTGTATCCGAAAACAAAGACACAGTGGCAATTTTCGTACCACTCTATTATAAGTACAGTAAGTGAGAGAAGGCACCTTAATGATTCACACTTTGATTTTATATATATATATATATATATATATATATATATATATATATATATATATATATATATATATATATATATATATATATATATATATATATATATATATATGGCAGTGGAACGGCACCTGTCCTGTACATTGTATGAGGTAACCTCGTATCCTTTTGGACACTGAATGATCCTATTTATGTAGATCCTGATGTGTTTCCTGACCAAAGTCAAAATAGTTTGTCATACAGGCTCTGCTATAAGTTATGGAAGCCCCTCCTTATCATTTTGGTTGTTAGATGCTAGCATTTATACCAGGGATATGGAGAAACAAACGCTGAGTGTGCGATGGTCTCTGTGTTTTGATAATTAAGGGATTACTTTCTATAACCCCAGCTATACAGGCGATTCCTGCATTGAATGAAACCAAAACTTTTCATCGCTCATAATCGACAAGTGACGATTCCCGCATTCTATAGATGAGGAAATGATCCTACAGTAGTCCCTCCTTTGAGAGACCGGCCCTAGTGCCACCCAAAAGGCGGTCACATAAAGCAGGTGGTCCCTCAAAGGAGGTATAAATAACATGAAAAGTACTACAGAGAGACCTGATCATTGTGGTCTCTCAAAGGAGGTGGTCTCCCAAAGGAGTGGTCTTTCAAAGGAGGGACTACTGTAGTATTATGAACGCCATGTCAGGGGGCCTGCATCTCAAAGACCACTGTCTTGATCAGCTGCCATATGAAAAGATGTACTCTGCACACAGAACACACGGGCAATTAGATGCACATGCACTGATTCTAAATATTAACAAGTTTTGGCATGATATGCGTTTACATTGGATCTCCATGTGGTAGTTTGGTAGATGCAACGGTGGTTTGAGCATCGAATATACGTTTTAAAACCGGCTTCTCGTGGTAAAATCATAATGATTAATTTAATGACGCAACGTCTGATACTGAAAGCAATATAATTTTGTTGTCGAAAATTATACCAGACCTATATTTTGCAGTTGAAACAGGTCAGTATTTTTACAATTTGTATTTTCAAATTATATGGAATAATTGGGCCATGATGCCTCGGCAAAGGTTGCAGATAAGAATAGGAGACACCAGGCGTTATTGGAATATATTCGGAAGCCTGCATTATAAATCTCGACCGTGTAGCGGGAGGGATTTATGATACAGGGTTTCAGAATACATCCCAATAACAAGTGGTATCTCCTATTTAAAGCATGTCTCTTTTGTCACTGCCACAATTTGATAGTTGCAGACCCTTTTCACCGCCTTAATCCATGAAACAGTATAGAACTAATTTTTCACCTGCCTGTGCACTCATGTGCCAGGTTTTCCTTGGCACGCTCCACTGAGCACAATTAGAGATACAAATGTACAAAACGTGCCTCACAAGCCGAATCACGCTGGCTGGTGTAGTGGTTACATCATTCGCTTCAGACCTGAGTAATTCATCGGTGCGTGTTCGAATCCTGCCGGTAGCTAACTTATCCCACCTTTTTTTTCTGCAGTAGAGTAGAGAAAACATTGGTTCTCCATGACAAAATTCCAAGTCCAGCATTCTGGTCACCGAAAGTAGTTCTCATACAAGAGACATCCACAGGAATTTAACTGAACCTAAAAAAAAAAAAAAAAAAAAAAACCATCGCAGTGACAAGAGACATGGTTTACACCACATGTCTACCAAAGGTACAGCATTGGATTGACCTATCATGATTTTGGGACCGAGGCATTTGGTCATTTTAACTCGTAGAATTCATTGGTCTTATTATAATTTTTTAACACATGGACCTAATGAGCCGAAACAGGGTTTACACTTAACACGGAGAGAGTCATTATATATTTTATGACATGCGATATAGATACGCTTTGACGGAATACACACAGATTTTAGTCCTGCTGACCACATGGTATTAGCGCCAACGCTGTCGGCAAATGTAGTTGTGTCATATGAATGGGAGCGGCAACGAGTAGGAATGGGTCCAGGAAGTGGGCACCTGTGTCAGAAGGATTCAGAAACCACGACGCATGAGCCCACAGTGGTTCGTTCTTCAGTTTGACACAAGAACCAACGAGTGGTTTTTTTTTTTTTTTTTTTTTTTTTCATGTGATTCTAAAAGTGTAATACTACTTTGTACTTTGAACTTCGTGTTGTTGAATAATCTCAGAAACCGCATTAAACTATAATTTGTAACCTGTCACCCTCCTTACATATTACTGCTTCCCCATTGGGTGCAACGGTGTTCGAACAACACAAACAGGAGGGTCGTCACTCGTCCCAAATGCACCAAGAATCATAACTGTTAAGACAGGTCTTTTAAAGGACACAGCTGTCCAGAGGCACTTGGTTTCAAAATTCCACTGGCCTTCATCCTATTTATTCATGTGTTTGTTTGTTTGCTTGCTTATTTATCTATTCATTTATTAATTATCTATCTATCTATCTATCTATCTATCTATCTATCTATCTATCTATCTATCTATCTATCTATCTATCTATCTATCTATCTATCTATCTATCTATCGATCTATCTATCTATCTATCTGTCTGTCTGTCTGTCTGTCTGTCTGTCTGTCCGTCCGTCTGCCCGCCCGTCCGTCCATCTATCTATCTATCTATCTATCTATCTATCTATCTAACTATCTATCTATATGTATATATATATATATATATATATATATATATATATATATATATATATTTGCTGGTTGGTTGGGCGGTTGGCCATGTCTTTCCTGTATTTGTTTTTATTTGAAAGAACACATCAAATATCTAATGGAGCTATCGCAAATAGCCCCCAAGGTCAAATAAGCAGTGGTTTAACTGTAATCATTGAAAAAAAACACACTTGTTGGAAAAATATAAGCATAATTCAAAATACGTATAGCCTTCAGTCAGGTGTTTGTGACGTGACCAATTTGTCTTCGATGAACTCAGTCTGGTAAAACAGGGATATTCAAAAATGTAGTTGAAAAAAAATTATCATTTTGAAATTGGTAAATAAAAATGAGTCTTTATTACGCAAACATAAAGCAGATTTGAAACGTTATATAAATGAGATTGTGAGTGAGTATTAATTGTATTAGTTATTAATAATGGTACATGTATGGAGCAAGATACCTCTTAAAGATGAGAGTTGCATGCATCAGATCGAATTAAACTACTACAAACTTTTAGTTAGTACCTGTCTCAAGTCAGGCGAGAGATGTTTTACTATATTTATGTCTGGTGCACTGTATGTCCATCTTGATCCAACTGGATTCCGACACGGCATGTTTTATGGCTGGCGATTTGGATCATGGTTGAATCTTGATGACAAGGAATTTGGCACAGTCTCTTTGACATCATTGAAAACTGTTGTCTGCTTCTATTTTTTTTTAAGTTACTCATTATTATAGGATGGATATTGTCTGTTTGGAGTTTGTGGCAGATGCATAGCTTGATGAATGTTCAGGACTTGTATGTAATTGGTCATGTTCATGTTTAGTTGCCATATGTGGACGGCTTCGAAATTGGACTGAATTTGGATATCGACTTTGATAGGTAATGGTCACTGATTATTTGTTGGTTTATTATATTAAGACGGTGCTGTATAAATTATTGGGCTGAAGTATTATCTGGAAAAGTAGATAGATAGCCTTGATAGTGCTGTATCATGTTGTATTAATAAAAGGAAGCTGGCAGCTTGATTTGGACAAGCGTTGTTTAAGATAATATATTCTTTAAATATGGGTTGGTTTCATTTGGTTGTCGGGTGGGAATTTGTTAATTGTCACAAGGGTGGGATATGTTTAATTTAACAGTTTGCTCACAGACTGAGCGATTTAGCTTTGCAACAATATACGATTAAATGTATGACACCCCTCCCCCCCCGAAAAAAAAATAAAAAATATATTTTTAGACAGTGCAAAGGAATGTTACATGATGTACGGTGTATCGCTCATTTGAAAGCGTGGAAAATGAAACATGCTTTAGCAAGATTCGGAAAACTATGCCATGTTACCAATGGAGGTAGCACGACAAATCCATTTAGATAGAGAATTTAGGTTTCGCAACTTTTGTTTACAAGAAAATGTTATGTTGTATCAAAGATTTATTCCAACTGTTTTTTATTTCTGGGTCCAACATGACCGCAGATATATTCAAGAATAGAAAAAGCACAGGCAAATTGTCAAAATATCAGTAGCATAATGCAAACATATTAGAAAAAGTCTTTTTAAGTTCTCTATGTACATTCATCAAAGCTTCAATCTTAAAAAAGCAGAACAATAACCTTATGCGTCAGGTGTCGGTCTACGCTTTGTTATTCTACACATATCCTGGTTATCACTTGTAATACAGGCGAGAGGCCTTAAATTGAGGAAATAGAAACACACACATACACACACAACATATGTATATGTATATACAGAGAGAGAAGAAGAGAGAGAAGAGAGAGAGGAGACAGAGAGAGAGAGAGAGAGAGAGAGAGAGAGAGAGAGAGAGAGAGAGAGAAGAGAGAGAGAGAGAGAGTGCGTTGGGCATTTGATCTCATGATACGGACAAAATGCCGTGGCATGGAGCCGAATAGTGAACACATGTTACACACTAAATATACCATTAAATAATTATGTAAAGTTTGCACACAAACACACATATAGAAGATTGTTACGCCTTCACGCCTGCTTGATATTAAACACTTTAATTTTCTGAGTAAAGGATAACACATTCAAATGTAATTTTGGAAGCCATAAGAAATGGGACGATGCACAAGCGACTACTATTAGCTTGCATGCCCTGTACCATCATCAGCCTTTAGAGTACCATTGAAGTCCGCTCTCAGGCTGTCCACACCTTAGACCAGTTGTATGCACCAGCTTTTCCACGTTGCCGTACGTATTGTTACAGATTACTATTTTTAGAGTGCCTGGTATCATATCATGATTTGAGCATCAGGTCTAACCTCATGTAGTTAAAAGTCAGCAGCAGGAGCTCATGTTGTGCGTGGATGCACACGGATAGCTCATATTCAAGGTGAATAAGCACAAGTGAACTTTTATGACCACTCCATATGCTCTAAGTGCTTTATGTCCACCCTCTCACCAATGTTTTAAAGTGTCCCAAGTCTGTTCTACAATACGCACAAACCTTTCCCAATACCAACGGGGAAAATTAAAGTAAAAAAAAAAGTTCGTTACCATTTATCTGGAGCAGTGAATTATTTGTAACACAAAAGAACTAAATAGAAAAATTTCCGACGGTTCCTTTAAATGGACTAGACAAATATGCCTGTCCCGTTGTAGTCCTTCCTCTGTTGCATCCTATGTGCACGTCCAGCAGATAATCCTATAATATAAAAGCTACGAATGACTCGAAAATATTAAGCTGACTTCAGCCTTTGCCTTTCTATTTCATAATTATCCACAGGCACCCCCCCCCCCCTCTTGTACAGCACATGTCAGCTGTAAGGTCAGTGAATCAGCGTTTAAGGAAATGAGGATGTGAAAACGGGGAATAAAGCCGGACTTCTGATATAAAGGGACCTGTTGTTTGGGCTATAATCAGACGTCCCTTCTGTTTACCATTTTGAAAAAGAATTCTTGCGTAAATAAATATCTTTAAATCCAGCTCCTCGAGTATTACGTGCGTTGACTGAGCACTCGCGTTCTTTTTAACATTTTATCCTCGGTGAGCGCGAGCCTTAATGTCCAAATAGTTCACTCTATAGTTGACTTGATTTTCTGGCACATGTAGACTAGCCTGTGACACCCTCTCACAACTTTCCTGTCCGTGAAAATGCAGGAAATTGTGTATCCGTCAGCCGTACCCCCTTCAGTACAAACATGCGATCCTTAGCGTTTCTTCTACAAGTGCCCCCCCCCCTTTCACGTTTTTGTGATGTTATATACCGAATAGCATCAGTGTTTTCGTAATATTTGTGCACCAAGGCGTGACATTATCCCCCCTTTCCAAAATTTGCATACCTGCGATCCTGCTACATGAGCAAAATTATTGTGTCACTAATCGCTCTATTCCAATGGTAATGTTACATTGAAAGGCACAAAAACCAGCGCAAATATAAAATACTGCTCATTAACTCATAGATTAACACATACAGCTATTCCCGGGATGTGTGGATGTGCTGACCTGGGAATTAAATTCCTTTCTCTTTTTGTATCCATGATACAGATTATGTTCAAAACAAAACAAAACGAAGAAAAAAATATAATTATTTGCCAGGGGCACCCTCGGTCTAGCCCGCAACTCTACTCCGCAGCCACTATTTGCTGAAAAACCAAAATGATACACGGTATTCCGCAGCCTGAGTAACTCAAATACCATTCAGGGGTATTTTCCTAACACCACTCCACCCCCTTCCACCACCAGTGCACCAAAAACGAGAAAACTCTTACAATATACAACATATGAACTGAAACTCCTCTAGTATACCTCGTCTTGTTGAATGAGACATTTGAAGGCTCAGATCGACGAAAAAACGACATCGTTTCAAATAAAGTACACACTATTAAAAAAAAAGACTTAGGACATATGCATAATGTCTCTAAACAAAGGAAAATGATAAACTCTTATATAAAAAGGATTACGACATAACAAGATCCATTAACATGTTGATAATTCCTATTACATTTCAAAATAAAATTGTGGAACTGGTAGAGTACAGAATTGCTTAGAGATCTTTGCATGATGCAATGACGTACTTTTTTCGGTATTCCAGCTACTGCATTTCCATTTCCAAATTGCCAAAGCTACTTGAAATAACAAAATAATTTCCCATTTAATAGTTTCAAACTGAAAAACGGCAATTTGGGAAATACACAGTATGCAATTAAATTGAGGATTCTGTTGTTAAAATCACAGGAGCATATAGGAATTCTGTTGTGGTAATATACAGTACGATATAGAATTAATTCGTAAGCAAATTGACGTGCGATTCTAGTGCATAAAAACAATCGGTCATCTGTTGTAGCTCTGATGCTACCCAAATGGTCCATCAAAAATCTAGTAATCACTGCCGTATTTGCTTGCAAAATTTCTGCGCAGCTTTAGTACAATACGGAAACCTAATGATACCACCAACATTATTTGAAAACTCGTAATTACGAGTGTTTTCTCGTAATAACGAGTTTTTAAAACTCAAAATTACGGGGGGGGTTTGTCATAAATACGAGTTTGTTCTCGTAATAGCGAGTTTCAAATTTCGAAATTTCAGTGTGTTCCTTAAATAAAAAATATCGAAATAAAGGCAACTGATCTTTTAAGAGTTATCTTTACATTGCAATAACTCTGCACATAAGCTGTTTTCTGGATTTTTTCTGCTCTTGTCCGATGTTTTTAGCCCTTCCAGCATGTTAAGAGCAGGCAAAGAGAGCACAATCTAGAACGACACAACATTTCCAAACAAATACACTAAAGATGCGTACCCAGGATTCCTCATGATACATGGGTCGTAGTGTCCATCGACAGATCTTGATATGTTTGCCTCCTTCTCAGTCCCATGTAGTGCTACAGTGCGAGAGGGAGAATGGTGTGCAACGTATACACGGGGAACCTTTGTTATTACAACGATCTGTGCACCTCCCTTCTTTCCATAGCACGCACAGTTTTTTATGTGCACCTGCTTTCGTTTTCGTAGTTTTTTCCATCTAATCTAGCCCAATTGTGCAAAACTGTCGATTCGGCGAGAGATGCAGCGTGCGTGGTGTTGTCGTATACAAAACACGATGCATAGCGCACCTTGGAGAACCTTAAAAGGATAACAAGGAAGCTTTGTGACATAATGACACACCATCTGCCGGCCGGTGGTGTCTTGATGTGAACATTTGGCAGCGTACCTTCTATCATGACTTCGCTTTGCTTCTCAAACACCGCTCTTTGGGGTGACATGGTTCTTTGATGATGGTCGTTAATTTTTGTAGATTCCATCCTTCAAAGCATTTGCTTCAAAGCATGAGGCAAAGCTGCCGGTGTTCTTGAGTATCGGAGAGGTCGTTGAAAAATTGACGAGGGTCGTACTTAACCGAGTGATCCTCGCTCAGATGAAGGTTATGGCAGGCTAGAAAAAACTGACAGACCTTGGCTGCCAGGGGGTGTAATATCATTCAGAAAATGTCAATCAAACCAAATAAGGTTCATCACTATTGATGGCGTTAACTCATCGTTCTGTGAGCTAGCAAGCTGACTGCTTCGTAACAATGACAATAGCATTTTCAGCAGTTCAGTGACACATCTCTTTATGTTGGCATTCTGGGTAAAATACAATTAAATGTAGTAGTCAGTATCTTGACTTGAAGTTGACAGCATCTGAAACCATATGTACAGCCAATGTCTTACCGTCTGGTGTGTCATTTCAGGATATCTCTTCTTACGTCGTATCTATTTCAGTGGCCTGTTTTGATCGTGCTAGTTAACATGACTACCCTATGTAGCACTCTTTCTGTGACATTTGATTGTATATTTGCATTTTCACACTAATTGGGCAGATGATATGTCGTTATGGCTGACAGGCTGTCACTTTATTAATCGTTGTTTCAGTCGTATATATTTCAAATAAAAAAACGCCCACTTACTGATAAGTACAGAGCCTAATGGTTGTCTTTTTTGCTTTCAAGGCAGCAAAAAGTGCAAAGGCGCAAGAAGAAATGCCTTCTTTATAAGAATACCATCCATTCATCAAATAAGAATGTTGATATGGTATTTAGAAATACCTTAAATCTCACACCCTGATCATATGCACTGCATCATTTGCCTTGTGGTGACCCGGTAACAACCTGTTGCTAACAAAAGGATTCATTAAGAAATACTTTAGTTTTTAGTTCATGAATAAGATACCTCTGCCTCGTATGTCTTAAGGCTAAGTGGACGGTCATCAATAGTAGTCCCCATTCTATATGTTTAACGTGACCAGTCATAGACAAGAGACCCGTACCTCATATTCTATACCTTAAGTTATTATTCAGTAATAAGAAACCTGCATTCCGTATGCTTAATGTTAAGCTGTTAGTCATAAGTTTTGTTTTACTCTCCATTGACAGTTTTAGTTTTATAGGTTGTTTTTATTAAGTGTTTTTAATTGGTGTAAATTTAGCTATTTGTATATAGTCTTAGTATCAACAACTTTAGATTTCTTTAATTTTAGTAACTGTTTAATTATATGTAACACTACCTTCTTATATCATCTAGATGTATGCTGGGTCCCTTGGAAGAACAGAGATGCGCTCTGAAAGGGCTACCCAGGGCAAAGAAATTCTTAGATGAATTAAAAATAAATAAATAAATAAATGAATAAGTCAATTAATTAGTTAATTATTAAATAAATAAATGATTAAATGAATTAATTAACTAGTGAATAAACGAATGAATAAATAAATGAATGAAGAAATACATAAATGAAGGAATAAATAAATAAATAAATGAATAAATAAATAAATAAAAGACATGTACCTCGTATGCTTAACGTAAAGTTGTGTGTCACTGACAAGAGACATGACATTCATATGCATAATGTTGTTTTGCCAGTCACTAGTAAGAGACCTGTACCTCGTGTGGTTATTATAAGGTTGTTAGTCATCAATACAAGACATGTACACCACATGCGCCATGCTTTTTGAGGGCTTGGATTTCCTACAGAGTACGATGAATCTACATACATAGTATAATCAGACAGGACGAATCATATATTGCACATATATCTAATAGGACATCATGCAACACAACCGGAAAGCCTGCCCACACGCAACCACAATATACGTTACCAAGTATGAAGACCAACAATGCAACACGCGTTACTCGTAATACAATGTTAACCCTTATCAGTCTGACATAACTTGAATCATAGGCGTTGGTCATGAGCCTTCGTCGACACGCCCTACCAAGTAGGTGCACTAAGCGTAGGAGCAAAAGATGTCGACTTTAAGGCATATAACTCCACCAGGCCTCCCTCTGAGCTTTAAATCTTTGTTGCTTAAATGTGGTTTTGCAAAAAATGAAATCACGCTGACGACTTCTGGTACTTGCTCGTAGGTGCAAGCCATCCATTTTTAGCGGGAAGCAATACGATTTTTGCAGTGCATTTTTTCACATTTCTCTCGGAGCAGTTCACTGCAGTAAGAACTGTGTTTCTAAGTACGGACCTCGTCATACGATTTAGTACCGAAGTGAAAAGTGTGTTATAATAATAAGTACACCTTGCTGTGTTGGGGCTACGTCACATGTGCAGATGTGGCGAATAACATGAAGACAGCTCGAGGATGTATGATTGACCGATCCCAATAAAACAATATGCACTATGTATGCAGATGCATATATTACAGGCGTCATGTCACACTTAGGTGCCTGGTGGAAATTATGTTTTCAAGTGGTTGTCTTGCTTTTGTTCACATTGAAGAACCATAAAATTGATTCCATTCTAGGTATGATTAATAGCAAGGCCATAAAGGTCTGTAGGGATGCTAAAAATATGCACTACATGCAACGTTTGCTACAAAACCAGATATGAGCACTTTGCAGGCCTCATTAAACTCACTGCAGCAAAACACAAAACCACCCAATAATGTTCAATATTCCTTGAATGATACGCGTGTTTAATGATGATGATGATGATGATGATGATGATGATGATGATCAAGATTATTATTATTATCATCATCATCATCATCATCATTATTGCAAAAGAATAAAAAGTGCAAAAGGCATGTGCTTGGAAAAAATATTAAGTCTTGTCTGAGGATGCAGGGCAGCTCTTGTAAGTAAGGGCAGGGTAGTCTTATACCGAGGACTTGGCGAATGTGATGTCAATCATCTCACAGGAATTGTTGACAACGGCTTAGGCATTATATATATATATATATATATATATATATATATATATATATATATATATATATATATATATATATATATATATATATATATATATATATATATATATATATATATATATATATATATACGAAGCTTATTATTTGCAGATGGTTATCCACAGCTTGATTGTAAAATGATCTATTTGAGTTTTTTTATGTAAAATGTATTTTGCGATCCAAAAGGAACGACATATGCTTAATTTTCCAACAAATATGCAGATTTTGGCATTCAAGCTTACAAAGCGAAAGTTATAAATCATGAAAGGTCAGTCAGTCACCCTATACCAATTCTGAAACCTTTATACAATTAGGTCATGTTTGAATATAGAAGTATTCGACTGGCATAGCGGTAACACTGGATTATAGAGTCTTATGAAAGCTCTGGAGGTATCGGGTTTTAAGATAAACTTGTCTTGTATGTACACATAAAAAAAGAGCCTGGTCATCAATTAGCGATTTCCCGATTTCTGCAGGTAATTTCAAACACTTGCTGCCTATCTTATTAAATAATCTCATTTCTCATAAAATTTTCAATGGAGATTTCAGGGAAGGTTTGCCGGGAAAGCATGTTGATAATCAACACCTCTGATCGACGCACATTGGCCGCTTAGTATTCAGGGTACGCCGTGGAAATTTTTTCATTCAGTTAAACTATATGTGCCCATTTAAGGAATGGGGGGGGGGGGTTCTGACATGTGATAAGGAATCTGACTGACAAAATTTTGTTTGCGATACAGATCAGTGGCACAGTATGTGTGTACTTTGCACTTTAAACTTTCTGTTAATTTGTTCAAGTATTCTAATGCACACTATTTTCTTTGTTCCTGTCATAATGTAGCGATATTATAATGGTCATTTGTAACAAAGTGGTCACTGTCTTAGATAAGGACTTGTATGCAAAGCGCGTAAAACGACAAAGACCACTTATTTCTACTCTGCATAATGTGCCCCGCATACATTTCTAGGCAGCAGCAAAACGTCACTTTTTTGTTAGGGATGAAGATCGTCAACACTTGTGGTTTAATCCACTGTCCAACACGGTGCATTGTCATCTTGTTTTGCTCCGCTGCCGCCACTCTTTACCAGCTCTGTAAGCTTTGGTAGTATGGTCTTTCTTTCTTTCTTTCTTTCTTTCTTTCTTTCTTTCTTTCTTTCTTTCTTTCTTTCTTTCTTTCTTTCTTTCTTTCTTTCTTTCTCCATTCGTCCGTCTATCTATCTATCTATCTATCTATCTATCTATCTATCTATCTATCTATCTATCTATCTATCTATCTATCTATCTATCCATCCATCTATCTCTTCTTTCATTCATTTATTCATTTACGTACTATGTATTAATTTATTTATCAATTACTATTTTCGTAAAGAGGGTGACAAAGGGCCTAAAAATAAATAATAATAAAACAACAAATAAATATATATAGTCCGTCTGTTTAACTTCATTTCGTGTCAGGTATTATTCAGTCACATAAGGCATCGAGCAGTGGACACCTTGGTTGAATACTGTGCTGGAAAGGGTCTTTGAGGAAGCCTAATGATTCCTTAAGCAACCAACGTTTCGCAACAATGGGTGTGTGCAAACTTACAAGTATTTTCATACACCACCAACACATTATGTATCAGCTATGACAAAACCGATGAGTTGCCAGAGTTAGCTCAGAGCCATTGACTGGGCCATTTATCGTAGTATGACAATGATCGGTGTTCATCAAGTCGATTGGTCTACGTAACTCAAGATGTTTAAAGATGACAGGGACCGGTGTGTGCATTATACGTAATGTTGTTAAATGTTAGTCTTATATTTCTTTCTGCCTTCTCCTATCCACCCTTCCTTCTGCCCCTCACTTTTCCTATCCTTTCCTCCGAAACTGACTTTGGATGAAAGAAAGGCGCAGTACGGATGGGAAAAGTATTCATTATATAGGTTCGTTTACATTAATAAAATACTGTCAAAAGGTATATTAATAATAATAAAAATACTTTTGCAAAACATAAAAAACGTTCAAATAAAATATATTATAATTGGGTTTTTTGGTCTATTGTGAGGCATTGGGTGCAGCAAATTTACGGTTCGAGCCATCTCTCTTATTCCACTAAAATTCCTGTATAAATTGTAAGTATCAGCTTAGGGTGAGGTGCCCTTACCCGAATATTTGGCACAAATATCACGCCACATCATTGACATCAAGCTTTGTTGTTGCTTACAGGATTCTATACTCAATTTTTACAGCTTACTTTAAATAATCATCGAGGAAGGAGAGAGAGAGAGAGAGAGAGAGAGAGAGAGAGAGAGAGAGAGAGAGAGAGAGAGAGAGAGAGAGAGAGAGAGAGAGAGAGAGAGAGAGAGAGAGAGCCTGGGTATGGTCTACTGGCGTGTTGATAATGATTTTGCCAAAAGGCACCATACCAATTTCTTTGCTTTTAGTACGACTAAAGAACATTCACACACAGATTCACATGTATGTGCTGCAGCAAATAATGTATCTTACTAGGATGTCACCTTATGAGGATAGGATTGCTGCATTTTGTTGATTTTATATGTTGTTGCCTGTTTTGTTTTATCTGAAACATTTTGCGAAGATAAAGATTGCAATCAGAGTTTCTTTTAACAATGCACAGTTTGTACCCTTTTTGTAACTAATTACATTTACTGAAGGCGTTATGATGACAACATTGCATCATGATATGTACCTCCATTGATGCATATGACGCATGGGCTCACGAACGGAGTTTTGAACCTGTTTTCAGGTGGACGAATGTAAAGTACAGTTTTCGGGTTAAGTCCGGCTTGCTTTATTTAAAAGTATAGAAAAAATGAAATGAATAGCGGTAAGACAGATGAGACTTTCTAACAATTTCATCCTTCTCTAAATAGCAAACAAACAACACATGCAAAGACTACATTCAGAAATGAACCCAAGCCCGAATTGAAATGCAAAAGCACAAATGGAACGTGTGGAACCAGATACCAACATGCAAAGGAGAAACAGAATTTGCCAACATTTTCAGCTATTTTTTGCGTATAGATTTACGTCCAGGTCTAAGTATATAAAAGTTTATATTTGCTTCACCCCTGCGGCTATGCTCGGTTGCGTTGTAGCTAATCTACAAAAATGTCAAGAAATCTTCTATCTTCAAACCGTAGTACCGCCTTAGTGTACCAACGACCAAGCTCATTCCTAATTACAATAATGTGGGTAGATTTAGCAGTTTGTAATAATTAACCAATGGAAGAAGCGGGAACGAGTAACTTCCCTCGTATCTGGCGACGTCTACATGTGTGTGCTGCAGACGAGATTTCCTTCTTAACATTCCCTATTTCTACCCTTTTAATATGAAGTGAGCAAGGACGTTCTGCTTTGTAAACGTAGCGAAAATATATGTAAAAGTATATTTCAACTGGTGTTGACGTCCTGCAATCGTGTATTTGGTACGAGGTATTAATGGTTAGTTGCCTTTTCCAGATTTACGTCACGTCCTGGCGACAAATAAGGATGTTCGTAAAATAGAGCAATGGAGACTAGAATGGTCAAAATCAGAGATACTTTGGCATCATTCAACGTGCAACGTTTAGGTAGGCTTGTCTATCAGCAGAGCAAGTCAAAACTTATTTTGCATGGTTTCAATATAACATTTTGAAACTGATATCCATTCCAAATGACGCAAATATTCTTATGTTTCTGTGTATAAACTGAAGCACGTTAGTTGTTTGTTTGTTTATTTGTTTTCTTCTTCTCATGCTTTTTAGAACGGACACATGTTTTTAGTTTACGACAAGACTAACTTTTACTCACAAACGAGACGGATATTGTGGTTAAATAACAACTGTAAGATCCATGATAAGGTCCCTTCAGAATGGTCAATTCATACTGTGTAACAAACTGTAGGTTTAAAAGGCTTGGCCCACGACCGTGTCATGTTTTTGTTTTGGGATATAGGGAGATAGAAATGGCCAGTTATCAGGCAGTATTTCAAACTAAATATATTGGCGATGTTGCCTGGTTTGGTCTGTTGAATGTATCGACTCTATAAGCACGCTACGTTTATGGTAGCGGCCAATAATGTTGACAATTATCTTGCCAGGCAGATCAGAAGTCTTTTGCAAGTGCATTAGTGGTCCTGGTAGATTTGCTTCCAGCTTTGCACGCCACACACCAGGAACAAATTCGCTGCAATACTGGATTTAAGGGCTGATGTCTGGCAATGAAATTGTTCCCTCACGATTGCCGTCAAACTTTCCGAAATGTAAATTGACATGCCAATACAGCATGCGTTATAGACGACACGCTGCATGCCTTGCAGGCGACACGCTGCACGCCTCCGTCCATAATAACCAAATCAATATGTACGTAATTTACAACCAATATTCCGATAAATTTATTTACCTTGTCCTCTGTTTATTGCATTATCAACATGGTATTTTCCTAACCGTGAAATTTATCCGCATTATGTTTGAATATGGACTCAAATCTCGCGTGACTGGTGCTTGATTAAATTTATTAATCTTGCAAATATTGCATATATGCCATCCGACGTCGGCTTATGGTATTCCGTCCCTGTGCATGGGATCCTCAGATTCAGCGTCACTCTTTCATTGCCACTGTCCACAAAAGACCAGTGCTTTGAATTAACATAAAGATTCGTGGGCTTTGTCAACTGACCTTTAATTCAAGTACTTGCATGACAACAGCTGCAGAGACTCTCCAGATAAGCAACTTTGGTCTCCGCGCTTTCGATGGATAGAACCCAAAGCGCGCCGACGAAAGCCTTTTAAACTTGGCACTGAAAAACCGTTATTGCAAAAGACGGCTGAAGCCGAAATCACAATAGCAACTGGATAAACCGTTTGTAACAAACCAAAACTAAAGAGATGACTTCATGCTCTGTAACTTTATATAATCCAATATGGATTTCAGACACCCTATTCATAGATCAAAATATGAATTATGTTTAAAGGTGAGGGAGATCTTCCCCACATGCACACACGTGCAACACACTGCCTGATTACCTCCTCACTATGTTTTCGGCGTGTGTGCCAACTCGTTTCTGTTTCGCCTTGGACGTAATGGTACTTTCTTCCCAATAGCTAAAATATCAAGATTTTGAGACATTGTTTCAGATATTACAGCCAAAACTTGTTTCATATATTTATGTCCTTGTGTCCCAGCTCAGAAACAAATGCAAGCAATTTTTCAACATTTGTAATTTTTTGGGTATTGCTGAATAGTACATTTAAAGAATTGCACATTATATATATTAGATTAGTAGTAGAAGGCCATCATGGCGTAATAACTTTCGACATTAATGAATGCCATATTTATTTATAATTTATTATTCATATCATGACGTCAGGAATTTATAATGAAACTGAACTGTTCACGTAGTCTCAATTATCCACAGGGTGATTTAACGACGTCACACCACGAGCGCTTTGCTAATTATTTATATTATAACGTCGTAGAATCATAACGTCTTGTACTCATTACCAAGGCATGAACGCCAGTATTTTATTTGAGTACGAAGCTTGAAAAGGGGAATAAAAATCCCTGAAACGGTAACCAGATATAACACAAAAAGCCTGCAGTTAATTAATTTTACAAGAGTATATATATATATAAATATATATATATATATATATATATATATCATTAAAACACAGAAATTCAGAAATTGAGCATGATATATATATATGTATATATATATATATATATATATATATATATATATATATATATATATATATATATATATATATATATATATATATATATATATATATATATATATATATATATATATATATATATATATATATATATATATATATATATATATATATGGGTGTGGGTGTGTGTATAATCATGCTTAATTTCTGAATTCCTGTGTTTTAATGCTATTGCACAATATTTTCTATGGGTCTCCGGCAATATTCTGTACCTGTGACTAATAATCTGAAATGACTGTATCCTATTGAGCCCCTTGATGTCTTGTAAATGTGTTCTCTGCGTTTATAAATATAGATGCTGTAAATATTCTTGCATAAAACAGAATATTAATGCGAATTCCAGTATGTATATATATATATATATATATATATAAATATATATGTATGTATATAAATATATATATATATATATATATATATATATATATATATATATATATATATATATATATATATATATATATAATATCTGTATGTGTGTGTGTGATTTGTGTTAATCCCACGCTGACAGACGACAGAAACGAACAAAAACGTCAAAAAACTATCCATTTTAAGTCTGTCAGTGTGTTACTCAGAATTATAAGGCATTGAAATTGTTCAATTAATCTTGTAGTTTTATTGGTGTTTATTCTGGTCTCGTTGCAGAATCTGTGCACCAACCGGTTGCTTGTGGCTTCATCGTTAACCTTCGACACCCTCGGTTGGATATACGGAAACAGTGGTCACAGCACTGGCGTCATCACCTCATGTTTACGTCATAACTATTCACAGAACTAACTTGACAACCTCTTCTGTAATTGATCACCAACTACATTACAACGGGGACATCCAATATTTCAACAGTAAATACTGCAAACAAAATATTATCCTCGGATCCTGAAATTTTTTCATCTCACAACAATTCATCAGAACTAGCGTTTACTGAGCGAAATAAATTTTTTATTCTGTGGCAAGACATACCTCTTGATTGCTGTTCAAGTCTTTGAACCTAGAATATTTGTAGGATAACAGAGCGAATGTCAAGTTACGAAACATTGATATGTGCATGGAAGAACAACAAAGCTTTCACTGACACGGGCAATCAGGGAAAATTGAGCGGGAACTAACAATTACCTTCCAACTAGACATGAATTGCACCGTTGATCATAGGTTCTTGACCTGAATTGGTAGCTTATTATGAGACGTTTAGGAGTGTGATATTGTTGAACAAAACGACGCTGGATTACGGTTTGGTGTTACGAAACACAAGAACCTGCATATGTCATAGATGTGGCCTTCTGTCCTGCTTAAAGTGTGCTGCAAGAGAGGGTACCATTTTCACATTTGTGCAAAAATAATAAAACAGTGTCTCATACATGACGCAGTGGAGTAATCCTTCTGAAAAATTATTTTCGGGATAGATATGACGCACATATTGAAACGTTCAGCAGGGTTTTTGGTTAAAAGGACAAGATAAACTTGGATTTGACCGGACGTGACGTACATGCTTCATGATGACGGCTTTTGAGAACCACGTGGATGAGAATTTTACAGCAGTACCTACCAATAGAAGCACACCAGGACCTCCTCCTATGTCGGACGAATGTAAATTGTATTCCTTTGTGGTGTATTCGGTCCTTCTAGGGAGCCTAAGTGTGTTTGGTTCCTTGGGAAATATTCTTGCTTACATAGTATTTTGGCAGGACAAAATCAAGACTTCCACCTCTTTTCTGTTCCAAGGCTTAGCACTCATCGACACTGCACTGTTGGTAACTGCCTTTCCACTCTATAGCATTGAGAGTTTTGTTGCATTTACTAACTGGGGACATGCGTTTAAAATATATGCTTTTCCATATGTGCTTGTCTACGTTCTGCCATGTGCATATTTTGCCCAGACAGCCACCATATGGTTAACTGTACTAGTGTGTGTGAACAGATTCATAGCAGTGTGCAAACCATACCAGGCGTCTCGCCTCTGTACGGTGAACCAAGCAAGAAAGCAGCTTGTAGGTGTCTTAATATTCTCCCTTGTGTATAACATTCCCCGTTTCCTTCAAGCCACCATTGACCATTTTGAAAATGAAAATACAACACTACCCATCCCAAACGGCACAACTCTAGGGGAATCGAGATTATATCAGATTATCTACAATAATATTTTATACCTTATATTTTTACTGATCTTACCATTAGTGATATTGACGGGACTGAATATTCGCCTGATCAAAGCGCTGAAAGAAATTCGGAGGAGACGAGCGGAGATGCAGAGTGTCCGACAACAACAGGACAACAACGTTACACTTGTCCTGATTGTTGTAGTTTTGATATTCACTATATGCCAGGCGCCACCCCTTGTCAATCAAATTCTATGGAATGTACTGGATGACTCAACTAGAAAGTGTGGCGGCTTTCAGTTCTATTTCCAGCGAATCTGTAATATGCTTGTCACTTTGAACAGCTCTGTCAATTTCGTGATTTACTTCTTTTTCAACACGAGATTCAGGCAAGTACTTATAACGACTCTATGCAAGAGAGAGGACAAGAGTGTGCGAAGCATTACTAACAATACACAGTATAAAGACGTGGAGGGCACCAACGAATCTCTGCTTTGATGAAAGTTATATACATATATCTAATACCCGATTGTAGCTAGTCTCATGGTAGTTACAGGGCACATTTCTGTTCTCCATGGTCTGAAACATCTCGGCTGTGTATTCAAACGGGTGAACGAAGTTCGCCTCTCCGTGGGGGTTCAATTGGATATGGAAACGGTTTTACCTCGGCGCAGTACTGGCAAACGCCCGTCTTGAGCGGGCAGGGGCCCCCAAAATATGTTTGGAAATATCAATAAAGTAGATATACAGAATCTACATTACTGGGAATCGTGCACGAGAAATGTGTTTTGACATGGTGCATTTGCCGTGGTCTTGCATTTGCAATTTATTGAAAAATATGTCTGTAAGAAACGGGTTACCGACAGAGTCAAGTAAACCTTTGCGCGCAGTTATCAGTGCAAGGGAAGGCAAAACATGAACAGCAGTGAATATCTTGTTTTTAATGGTTACCCTGGATCCATTTGCTTGTGTGCTTGAAATATAGAATTGGAAGTCAGGTGTGTCAATTGGCCTGGCTGTGTGCATGAATTAGGTACGATTGACAAGGAGAAACTACAAAAAACAACTCTGCAGTATCTAATGTGACTTACTGCTAAGTAATAATACTTAGCTTAAGCAGTACATGTATCAGTGTGTGGTACTTGTACCTACCTATAATATGACATCTGATACACAAACTCATACCAATTGAATATCAAATTTAATGGTTAAACTGTTCAGTCGCGCTGTGTGAAATCAGTGATAGGCGTTTAGTAATAAGTCAAGCATATCTGTAGATTTCCTGAGCACGCTTCTCCTATAGCCAGCACATGACGACGGTCAGTTCGTCGATAAATTTCCATCGACCGACCCGGCCTTGGAAGCAAACGTATACCGTCTCAAGTTGTAATGGTGGGGTTGATCGGTCTAGTCTTTCATGCCATACTACAGACGCCCTATTATTCGTAGAAACTATTACGATATCTGCCCTGTTGGATAGACTTAATAACACAAGCCTTATAAAGAGTAACAGTAATATCGCGAGGCAGATAGGGAAGAAATGACTTCCTCCCGAGTTTGATTTAAATTAAGCAATAAAGGAAATTATCTTAACGCATGGAGAACCTATCCCTAACCTAAGTGTTTTCAACATTCCGATACACTTAAACAGAAATTCACCGTAATTTACTTCCAAATTCTTATGAAAGTGCCGGTTAAGTGAAACTTATTAGAACCGAGACAATCAGTTGATATTAACCCTCAATAATTTCAACACAATCTCGAATTGAAGGCGGGAAATGTTTTCCGATGATAGAAATATCTATTTCTTTCTTGGCCACATAAACAAAACCATTGAATATTTGATCTTGAGCTCAAAATATACAGTCGGCTAAGTCCTGTTGTTTTCTGCATAAACATTAATATCCTATCACATGTAGATTCGGTCCAAGTTTTTCAATTGAACATTCAAGGCAAATTATATCTGCTGCTGCTGGCGAGTCGAGGTAAATGTATAATAAATCATAACTGATACTGTTATAGATTTACCGCTTGATATTGGTCCTCCACAAAGGTTCTTGGGGAAAAAAATCTCTGTAATGAAATGTTGATCACATATCAATAAGGTTTGGAAATTCGAAATAAAGAAGAACGCGTGATATGCCTATGCTGCACGGTAGCCCTGGTGAAGATGGAGAGAGGGAAAGGTACGAAAATGAGTGGTCGTTTACGACACTTATCGTCATGTGCCGTCTGTCGCGTATTGAATATAAATCCCAACAGAGTAAACTTTATTCATTTATTTATTTATTTATTTATTTATTTATTTATTTATTTATTTATTTATTTATTTATTTATTTATTTATTTTTTTATTCATTCATTCATTCATTCATTTATATATTTATTTACTTACTTATTTATTTATTTATTTACTTATTTATTTATTTATTAATTTATTTATTTATTTATATGTGTGTTTTTGTTTATTTATTTGTTTATATATTTATTTCTTTATGTGTTTATTTATGTATTTCATATAATTTTCATTATTTTGGCATAAAGGGTTTTAAAATGCATACGGGCTGTATGTCGTTGCCGGAGTTTCTACTTTATGACTCAACGGGCTCAAATTGCTTTGCACAACGTGAACCTGAAACCTAAGAAGTCCGAAGTTGAACACTTATGTGATGGTATTGGTGTACTTTTCTGTTCTCATCAACCCTTTCCGACTCACACTAAGTACGGATAAGTAGGTTGGACACGAAGCCGTACCAAGGGAAGTTAATGACATGCTTATCAACATTTTTTATTGGAAATATTTTCTATGAACAAGATATTCATGAAAAAAAACCGGAACCAGACGATATTTGACATTCAGGTGCTTTTTCCCACTGAAACGGTGCAGTGTAAACGTAAGTTTACAGTGGTTTTGAGTTCTTTAATGGTAACGAACCACAAAATAAAACCAGCGTCGCTAATGATGTTTTTGCCGACGGTATTCCATAGAAATCTATTGCATGATTAAACTCACTTTTAATGCATATGCGATACAGTCCAAACAACGACGCGTGTGGTTATGCACCATTTCATACGGACTGCTACACTTCAAATATATTTTTCTTTGATTATGAACCATGGCAATGAAATTTTAAAAGTATGTTTTTTCTGGTGCTCTACCCGTATGTGATTTGATGAACTATATCAGCTATTAGACTGCAGGCACCCTGTAAATTGTATAAAAACTATGGACGCCTGTGTGGCCAGACCTATTTCTGCTGACGTCATGTACATAAACATCTATTGACCTATATATATGTATATATATATATATATATATATATATATATAAAAACATACATATAATTCGTATACTGTTATGTTGCTTCCTCAACCCACTTTATATGTAAATGAAATAACCATTAAGTTAACAACGTTGTATTTGGCTTTATTTATCTCTGCTTTAAATTTGTCTGAGGGCCAGACAAACCTTTCGTTGTATGAATGCAGAATTTGGATCGGTTCTACCTGCTATCTTGTTACGTGTCTTGTGTACATGGACCTACATGTGTCGAAGACATAACATTGCTTTATGTCGATTTTTTCAAACCTAAGATGTTTTTTATCATCTGCCAACTGTATTGTCATGTTCAAGGTACAACAAAACACACATTATACACACAAAACGTCAAACTTGAACAAGTTTATATCGCGTACACTATGCGTACATTATTGTCATCTATAATTTTAAAGTAACCTCGTACGGCTTTCTTAGTGTTACAGAAATGGGTTAGTGTCGTGTAACTTGTTCCACAAGCTCATTAGCTCAAAGCATATCGGATAGCGAATTGCTTTTCCTGTCTGATAGAGTTCATGAGATTTGTTTTATATAACCATTGGACAATTTCTCCAGCTAGCTATAAGACAGTATCAGGAAAGAACAGGCCGGCGTGATCCTAATGTTTACGTTGATTGACATTAGTGTACATGTACCTATCCTCACCTTAGCAATTAACACATTTCCCATGGGCTATACATGATTGATGACTGTATAAATTGGTATATCTATGTGATCTGCTGTAGCCACTATTTCAGACAAAGCTTATGAAGCAGTTGCGTTTTACTTCAGATGCGCCAAGGAAGCTTTTGTCAGCTCCTTATTGTCACATTGGCACAGAGTAAAACTTCATAGTACTCCCTGAGGCTGTGAAGTTGTAGCACATTACAATTTTTTCCTGTCTAACTGAATTACTTAGTGCCGCCACGACCGACTGAACACGTCATCTGGTGCCCATGCTGTTAATTTCTGTAATTCCGGAGAGACTGATCATTAAGCAACTGCTAATCGCATTGAATACTGCAGGCCAAAGACTGGACGGGATGGGACAGCACCAGGCAGCCAAGTCAAGATTGAGCATTGAACAAGACATGGTCAAGTAGGCTTGCTTTGAGGGCCACCAGATCCACTGCCGCTGTTACTGGCCTGTTGTATAAAGCTTTCTCGCTGGCAAAAAACGCTGTTTCGAATAGGCTTTCTCCCCGGAGTGCTCAGTATTCTAAAACTTTATGCCTATTTTACATAAGTGGTCTAGCTTGTCGAGTTGTCCACAGAGTTGCTGCTGAGGGTCTTATTCTGCACCAATTTAGTACAAGTACAAATCAAATTTGACATAATGACTACATTTTTGCCTGAGTGGAACTTAGTGTCTTTTCTAAAATATGCATTTGTATTTCTGTCCTCCGAGTGGTAAATTGCACATAATTGTGTTAAACCAAAAGTCATCAGACACACTCTAGAGACAATTTCGTCAACAAGGGCCATGAAAAGACAGCCATGTGCTCAGCTGACGTCGATGCTCATGCGGGCTGAACGTCATCCTGTGACATTTAGAATTAGATTAAGATCACCTTTCATCTCTCAAATCATCATTTGTTAATATGGAATTATAGCATAATAGTTAGCAGGTCATCGTTATCAGTATATACGCCAACACGTCAATTTGACCTTTCAAGGGATCTCAAGGTCAAAATTACCAATCACGAAAGAAAGCTCATTCGTGCTTTCATATTTGGCCTCATTTGCCATTGCAATTCTTTCTGCTTCACATCGTGATCAATGTATTTAATTGATACGTAACAGAATAGAAAAATCTGTTGCAAATCAGAGGCATCGCAATCTGGTGTACAGATCATTTCATTTTCAGAATGTATTTTTCGACCAAGGTTCACCATAACCTGACTTTAGGTTTCGAATAAGAATTCGCAAATAGATGTAAAAAAATTAAACTCACACACACACACACCAAAAAATAAAACACAAAAACAAAAACAAACACAAACAAATAGAACAAAATCAGCCTTACTTGTTGAACAAATAAGGGTGCATCCCCACGAGTGTCCTTAAAGAAATTTTCAAAGCAATTGGCCAAGCAGCTGGTTTTGCAGAATATGTTCGGAAAGAAAATTAGATAGATAAATCAATATATGTATATTGAAATAAATAAATAAATAAATAAATAAATAAAGAACTAAATAAATAAATAAATAAATACATAAATAAATAAATAAATAAATAAACAAATAAATAAATAAATAAATGGAGAGTTACCATTTGAAGTAATATGCTCGTGACCCAACCAAAGCAGATACTTACCAAATTTAAAAAAAAAAAAAAATGCAGCCAGCAATTTTCTAAGAATCGCAAATGCAAACTTGTTTATGCACCGCCGGTCCACGACTCACGGACAACCAAAGGTTAAGCTCAGCTGACTGATAAGCATTAATATGAAAACGTAAGTGCAGCAATATTCATACTAATGCAGTTTTAACTGTGGTCAAATTTGAATTCGAAAACTGTGCTAAGCATTATGATTTCTTTATATGAGCAAAAATATAATTCCTAATAATGTTTGTCACCAATTAGAGTCAGTTTGAGCAGCAAAGCCTGAAATGATTGTTTGCCCCGGTGAAGCTGTAAGAATAAAATACAGTAATGGTAACGATTGTTCTTTTTTACAGAACAGCTTCCAAAATATGCCAAAAAGAGTGAATGTTTTTTGAAGGGGTGATGATTGAACCTGTTCAAATCAATAACTGGGCTGTATATCTTCATAATATGCTGCTTAGTTTGTGAAGTGAATACCCCAATGTCACTGCAAAACACGAAAATACATATTAAGATGCGGAAAAGACAAAATGGGGTTTTCTCCTAGTATGGACGTTAATCAAAGTGTTGCATGTTCAATTTCAAAGTGAGGTATCGCAACATTATGCCGATTATGTCTAACTCCTACAAGAATGGACAAAGCAGTACTGCCAAGTATGTAAGAGTATCAGAATTGCTGATATAATACTGTTACCTGTAATATTACCAAGTGGGGAAGGCATTTGCTCTAAGTTCAGCACCTGTTATATTCTGTTATGTGTTGGATAAATGAATAACTACTGTAACGTGCTGAAAGCAACCTGTTTCAGGTTTCGTGCCAAGTATATGTATTATCTGAAAATCTGAATGCTGGTGCAGTGATTAATGGTTTATGTGATGTGATCCACTTGCTAAGCGGTAAAGCGAGATAAGCATTACATTACAGGATTAAAAACATAACAAAAATAGGATTTCATTTCCACAAGCTTGCGTGTAAGACAATCTCAAAAGCAAATGGTACCTTTTATCATTAGCACTTATTGAAAGGAAGCAATTACGTATATATATATATATATATATATATATATATATGTATCACCAGGGATCAAAGGATGGGGGGGGGGGAAAGTGATAGCTTTTGTTACAATTAATTCAGTGGCATAAATCGTTGTTATAAATCAAACATAGTATGGCATCAAGAATAAAAAGGTAAATTAAATATGGGATGGAACCGAATTTGTTTAACTCTTCTGCACAACTTGACAGAGACAATGCCACGTAAAAGTTTTTCATAGCACAAGATATTGACTAATTCAGGCTCTCAGTATATTTAGTGCTTTTTTGTACTTGCCAATGCTATTTTTTCAATGGAAGCTTGCAAGACAAAAGGTGTTTTACGTAAAACAGGGTATTTTAGAAGATACTGTTTACTGTTACCGCAGAATTGATGGAAACAACACGCATTTCAACAAAATGGTCGCCGAAGGTACCTACCCACACCAAACCCCAAGTCTCAATCTAATGCAGCCGTGAGAACTACATCTTGATACTTCATTAACTGCACCGCCGGGACAAGAATAATTGTTCCCCAAATTCATTAGATGACAGTGTTTCAGTCGACGCACTGGGTTTATTAGGTTCAGCAATGAACACCTGTTTTCAAAATCCAGTCTTTAAAAGTAATATATTGGAACTTGACATTACATAATACGAAAATAAGGCCTGACCTTTTGTTTATGCAGTTCTCATAAAATGCAACATAATAATCACAGGTGCACAATATACTTTATCAGTAGCACACACACACACACACACACACACACACACACACACACACACACACACACGAAAGCTTTGTCTCTTCCCCTGAAACTATTACATTTCCCCGCCCGGGCCATCATGACGTTGTTGAGTAGCAGATGCCGACATTATCAAGAAATCCTTTCCTAAAGAAAGAGCCAAGTTCAATGTTTCATTTACAGTGGTTTTTCATTGACTTTGCATCGTGTTTGATTCGCAGTGATTATTGATTTACTTTGCACAGTTTTCCCTTTTAGTTTCCATCAAGTATGGCTAATTTGTCTTGTCATTGATAAGTTTGCCAACATAAAGTATTATGTAAAGCCTGAATTCAGTGAAACGGTTGTTATTGACAGTAAAAAAATGTCATATTAAGGATATGTCTGAAATAGATAAATTAAAACAGAACTTGTGTGGAATTCAAATTCCTTAATTGAGTAATACCTATGTTCAAACAAACTATTGAAATATTATAAGCAAACAAACATTCAGTAAGATGACTTGAAGATAGTGTCCCCAAGTTCATGACAAACGTGGTTTTTATGTCTCTATGCCAACTCAGACATTCTGTTTTTTATTCCTTCTTTCCTCCTTTAGCGGCAAATTTGTCCAATATTTTATTTGAAGACAATTGTACGTAGAAATTCCATACTTGGCCTGGCTGTACTTCCATACAATAAGTCTTGCTTTTTTATGGAGAGGGCTCAGTCTTAAAAATTATGCAAATTAAGGCCATTTGAAAGGTGTAGCCTTGGATGTCTTTAATACTTTTATAGGTAATTGTCTCATTCCAGCTTCACTTCACAGGAGCCACGAACAAAAGTTGTACAATTTGGATTCATAACTGTTAGGGGGAGTTGAAAAATTTAGCTGTTGAATGTTTATTTTCAAAACTATAAGGCGCATATGTGCAATGCGGTCTTCACATCCTCAGTTTCTACATCATCAATTTTGTCCAGAACTAAGCTCCCCTTAAAGCTAAAATCTGTGAACCAGGTGCTGCCCAATGACAGAGTTGAAATAATTCAACAGCAATAGCAGGATTGTAAGTATTTATGATACGCCAGACATACAACATCCATGATCTGTTATTAGCAATGAATTACATGTTTATGTACATCACCAATATTTCTTGTTCACACTCATGTCAGACATAACGTTTTATAATATGATACGATGACCAGTTTATTATTAACGCATGATAAAGTGTGAAAAGAGATCCACACATGAATCAAAGTTGCAATTCAAAATGTACCACAATTACTTATATTTTCTCAGTACATGGCCTACAGTTTTGGTGTGTTGGCACTTATCATTCTGTTCTTTTCCTGTACTTCCGGCATTTCCCGTTTAACTACATATTTTTATGCCAAGTGTCCTATTTGTTAGTTTTTCCCTTAAATTTCTGTTTTCTCTGATGTTTCTTTTTCCAATTTCAATTTGAATGCACCAGGCAGCCACTTTCCTTTGTAAATACATAGTTCTGGTTTGGAAACAAATTTTCTTTTCCTATTTGTTTCGCTTTTTACACAAATCCTGCAAGCACTACATGCACATATGGGTTTAAACACACACACACACACACACACATATGCTGAACTATTGTGACCTGTACCTTCATAGGGACCGCAAGACACTATATTACAGTTCTATATGCATTTTTATATAAAAAAAAAGGAGGGCTCACTTGAGTGCAACCACTTTTTATGTTGCTGGTCACTTGTCATATTTCAGGTACACCTCTGCATTATCATGATTGAGAAACCGCTGTTGTAAATTCGCATAAGTTAAACACATACATGCAACAAATTCTGTCTTAAATATACTGGGAATCATTGACTTAAAATAGAAACTGCCATGACATAGAAAACAGGTCTGGTTTTCAAGCATGATTACTTAATAAATAGATTAAAAACATGGACAATATAATTATAAGCCAGTGCCTTCACATTATACTCAATAATATGGCACTGATAAATGACTTAAACTATTTGAATTAATTATAAACTGATGAACAGGTTAATGATACTGGTATGAGTAACAAATAATTTCATATTCTGATATACTGATAAGCCAATGGCCAGAGTGTCTATAAATGGCTTCACCTTCTGAAATAATGACAAACTGATAATCACATTACTTTGGAATAACGGAAAGAAGAACTTAAAACAAATAGATGATGCAGGTTCATACGAACCTACGCGTACGTTTATATACTACAAGCTCGAAGATATCGGTAGCCTGTTATACATGTATTTCATTAAGGTCTGAAATTAGGCAGCCTCTCGGCAGGCATAACAGCTTTGAATGTGATTTTTATACTTGCAAGTACTTCCATGTTAGCATATGCATGATTGGTGACAAGAATACTCCAAAAATGGAAGTCCTGTAAATTAAATTATTTATTCTCATAACTGCCCGACCTAACATTTATGACCCGCGATCTTAATTTTATTTAGTCCAGTCAAGCCGAATTTTGATACCCTGTTGCTAATTTGTGGACAAAAGCCCACCTCAAGCTTTAGGCGAGTACACACGCACACACACATGTATATATATATATATATATATATACATATATATATATATATATATATATATATATATATATATATATATAATATATATATATATATATATATATATATACAAATTCATATCGCTCGCCGAGTATTCGGTGAGAAAATATATGATGAAAAGCAGGAAATTGTTTTATGGCGCTTTAATTAATACAAAGCTTGGAGTGCTGGAGTGCGCAGGATGAAGCTCAGCATACTGATCACTATATTATATTATATTATATTATATTATATTATATTATATTTTATATAAATATATATATATGTATACATGTATATATATATATATATATATATATATATATATATATATATATATATATATATATATATATATATATATATATATAATATGTACATGCACCAACACTGCATATTTTGGCCAAGTGACGAAACGTTCTGTGGCACCACCCACGCCAGTTCCTATCCAGGGGTCAACATTGTACTGGCCAGCATAAATACCGAGATCTTACGTTCCACGGTTTATTAGCGTATATTCCTTTAGGTTCAAACGTACCCGGGGTACGTTGAATTTTTATTTGCACTAAAACCAGCATAGTTGTGTGGCAAAAATGTGGGGTTTTTTTGTTTGTTTGTTTTTTTTCATGTTCAATCTCTTCCCAAATCAGTTTGTATGTATATATGTTTTAGGAAACTGTGTATAATGCTAAGAATTGACTTGAAAATGAGCATATCATTTGCATGAGTGGGTAAACATAACGTATATCAACAGGTGTCAAAAATCAATTTTATCTAACATACGTTGTTTAATTTTAATTTATACGTGTATGTAAATTTTAATCACTATGAAGTAAACAAGTTACAGGCAACAACTTTTGATAATAAAAAATTCTTCAACGACCGACGTGATCCGACATTACTATACACGTATACTGATGACATAATTACACACTTTGAATTCCAGGTATGCAGCACGCAGATATATTTTATCTTGGCGATTACATTTGTTGCATGTTAAAAAACAAAACAAAAACCAAAAAAACTATGTTGTACGCATTACGTTTTTACTGTGACAATAGACTGGAAAACATACTACATACAACACTAAGGCATCCTGTATAATTCTCAGTGTGCATATACATGTAGTATTCTCCATTCATATTAAATGCATTATGAGATATTGGTTTGCATGAAACATAGAACTTTACAACGACGTTCAAACTATTATTTTTACCGTCCATTTTCTGACCTTATGCCCCCTATCATCTACCAAAAGCATTTATTATATATTTCATGAATGTATCTTCATGTAGGTTATAATTCGCTATCACATATGGCGTATTGAATGCAAATGTGTAACAACTATGACCGTATTTGTCAAAAAATACTACTCCTGGCAATCTCTCTCTCTCTCTCTCTCTCTCTCTCTCTCTCTCTCCAAAATATAAATATTTAAACATGACCAAGCGTGCCACGGTAGCATCTACCAAATTCTGAATCAGCCACCTTCTAAAGACAGAAAAAAAGACATGTTTTGTTTACCCTGGAGCTGGATTCAGCCTTGATTTTGATAGACGGATGGTGGGCTATAATCGCTCTGGCTATGCATGCAACGTCGAAACAAATTCAATCAAAAACTGAAACTACCAAAAGCACAAGAAAGTCAGCCATGATGAATGCGAATGCTGTCTTTACTATGGTTCCAAGATGAAGTGTATTTAGAGCCTATTACCGTAATTGATCGGCTTAAAGTATAGTTAATGCATGAATCCTGATCATAGAGCAGACTGAGCCGCAGCTACCGACTACGCAAATCTGTCAACATGAAAGCATTGCAAAAACGCTCTTCTCTAATAGTAGAGGTAGAAAAAAAGAACAGATTATTTTTTGTAAAACTACACAGGTGTAGTTGCCATCACCAACGCTGGCGGTGCGACACTGGACATGCACATTCATCGCGCATGCGAAATGAAGGCTAGTGTATCTGGTGACTCATCATTTATCCCTCGCTTAAGCAGCATGACATGCTAGAAATCAAACGTTCGGTGTATTCTGACCAAAGAAAAAATGATAATAATATAAACAATCGTACCGTGGGACTGACGCGAGGTGCACATTGAAAACCATAATGCTATTGTTCAAAAGGAGTAAACTGTTTTGGACACTAATGCAGCTCAACTCAACATAGTACAGTCACAGTAAGGCATATTGGAATTATGCACATTAATAGAACATTGTAAGGTTCTGGGTGTACTGTGAAGCAGGGTTTCAGCAAAATACATGAAACACATTGAGACTGATAAAATTGTGTTCTGTTCTATTTTATAGAACCAGTTAAATGTCTAAACGGTCACTCATTCAATGGTCATAATTATGGAACCACTGCACATTCACATCACATTCTAGAAACCAAATCAAGGTTCAAATGCCCATACATGACGAAACCTGCAAAATGGCGCACGTTGACCACAATAGGCAACATACCCGTACGTTATTAATTTTTAATGAGCAACTTTTTAAAAGTAATGTCAATTCCACGCTCTACTACACGTTTCCACATGTTTATTTACTGATACGCAGATTAAGTTTATCATTGTTGCACCCACCTATAGTTTAGGGGTACTCAAATGCCAATTTGTAAATTTTTGTTCCATACACTAGGCACCATATACACAGAGAGGCAGCTCCCAAATCGCATTAATCCATGAACGCTGGTAATTTTACTTGTATCTCAAGTCTTTTTGATATATGTAATTTTATCTAAATAAATATTTGATTAAAGAATAAAAACACAACCAAGAAAACAAGCGCACAAATTACGGCTTTTTCACATGTGTTAAAATTCAGATCCTTACGTCATTGCTATTTCATTAAAACTTGTTTAATTTTTTTAGTACAGTCTTATTCAGGATGCGTATACAACAAATATTGTTGCAGATTTAATGTTAATGTTATTTTACGTCTCTTCGCAATTACAGTTATACTGGTATTCATCATACTGGTGATCAGAGTATAATAACACATCGAAGCCATGTAAATGTTGGCTGTTTGACATTTAGTTTTAACTTGAGAGATGGGTTTGTAGTGTCCAAGGTTTATGACATCAATTGTTACTCTACTAAAGCGATGCCTTCCGTTGATTGTTGATCGTACTTTTGTTGCGTAGTTTTGCACAGGAAGGCAATATATCAGCAGATGCCTGATCCTTGGTGTCTTATTATTGGCACGTGCCATATTTCTGACGGCTGTATCGGAAAATATATCCCTTTTGATTTGTTATTTGAAGGAATACCGACTCAAGAATCTTGTTCCGCACAGGTATGTAGATTCGTCAACCTAAAAAATACAATACAAGAACCATCTACAAGTAAGCAATTTTATCAGCTGCATGCAGACATGGTATACTTAAGGAATTAAATATGATGTGGCATTAAATGTTGCCAATATATCACGAAGGAGACGGTGAAATCAAAGTCAGTTCGCTAGCCGATAGGGGAGTTAACTGACACCACCTCCGAGCGACATATTGGCAACCATTTAATTCCAGGATATACCTAATTCTTATTGTGATACAGTTTTAAGTTGACCCCCCCCCCCCCCCCCCGAACCAATTTGACGCCCAAAATGGTTTAACTAGACTATTTTCACCCATTACCATCGCTTTTGTTTGAATACACCGTCCCCGTTCGCTCGCGTACTCGCGTATAGAAAAACATCCAAAACGGTTTTGGAACTTCAAAAGATATCCATTCATTTAGTGTGCTTACTCTTCTGAAAAGGAAATAATATGTGAGTTACATGTAAAGATCCAGGCCCAATGTATCGTATACTACATTCTCAGACATTTTGATGCAGTTTTGTTTTTCAAGAATCTCAGAGTTCATGGGAAATGGGCAGCGTTGCTTGCAGAATACTTTTGTTCAAAACAAAAAAGCAGGACTAGGCTCATCATGTATGAAGATTAAGAAGAGAAGCCAACCTGCACAACTCAATTCCACTGCACCACCCACTTTATTTAGACCTGTCCAAGCCCGAGGACGTGGGGTGTGTTTTTTCTAGGGGTGGGGGTGGGGGTGGGGGTGGGGGTTAATGTTGCTTACAAATAATAAAAATAATAATAATTATAGCAAGCAAACAAACAAACAAACAAACAAACAAACAAATAAATAAATAAATAAATAAATAAATAAATAAATAAATAAATAAATAAATAAATAAATAAATAAATAAATAAACAAATAAAGTCCCCTGCATCTCTATTGGGGAGGGGGGATCCTTTTAATGTGGTTTGTACATACAGAGCCCTAAATTTTTTCTTTATCATCCTCAACGCACCTTTGCTGCATTCATTTGTTAGTTTAAGGTGGCACATACATTTTACGCAAAGGCTCCAATGGGAGCTGCATTTCTGTTTACAAAGTTTAACATTTACTTCACATTCGATACTGACAGTTCATCTGTCGGAGTATCATCAGGTTCAAACCTCTTGCTACAGATCACACCGAGACTTGATTGGAAAATTGCATTCTCACTACCTGCTTGCCTCGACAACAAAAACACCACAAATGGACCCATTATCAATTTTCCCATAACGGCTCTCCACGATATTTGGCAGAAAACAGCACTCGATATTTCCCTTTGTTTTTTCCGTTTTTCCTGGCTAATGCCGATGCACAACTGCGTCAGCACATACCCCTATGTAGCATTTTCGTGGCGTCGTAATGAAATCGACCGCACACAAATGAGGAATATATATATGTATATGTGTATATATATATATATATATATATATATATATATATATATATATATATAAATATATATATATATATATATATATATATATATATATAATGAAAATAATAATGAAATTGTCATTTGTCACTTAACTTTCCCATATTTACCAAGATGTGTGGGGGTGGGGGTGGGCGAGGCTGTTTTGTTTTGTTATTTTTTTCTCGCTTTCTTTCTTTTTTTTTTTTTTTTTGCCTTTTCTTCATTTTTATTTTGTAATGTTTTTGATTGAGATCGTCTCTTTAATTTAAGTGTATTGGCAGCCACCCGGGACGAAAGTCAAAATTTTGTTTTCAATATAGCACTAGTTAGCATCGTAAAATTCAATACTGATCAGATATATATATACATATATATATATATATATATATATATATATATATATATATATATATATATATATATATATATATGCACATACATATATATATGTATATATATATATATATATGTATATATATATATATATATATATATTTGTGTAGGGGTGCATGTGAGTGTGTGTGTATACGTGTCAACTAGTCTCAAAAAACGCATTCTACAAACTGTATTTAAAATAAATGTTCTCAGTGTATATCTGTACCCACTGGAGGAAGCAGGCGAGGACATTTCAATCTTTCGTTTCTTTTAAATATAATAATAATGATGATGATGATAATAATAATAATAATAATAATAACAATAACAATAATAGTTATTTATTTTGTATAGCTTAAAATCCATGGTAACCATGCTCTAGAACGCTGTAAGTACAAAGGACGATCGGTCAATAAGATTACTTTTTACGAATAACATTGATAAAAACGCTGAAGCATAAAAACTGTTAAAAGCACAAACACTGGATAGAAGCACCGGTCGTAATTGTTCATCGCAGTAAATGCTTTTGTTCTTCTAGTTAAAATAACATGCAAAAAGCTAGGTCTTCAGGTGCTTCTAAAATAGTTAAGCTAAGCAAGGTCCTTATTTTCAGTGGCAGTGCATTCCATAGTTTAGGACCAGCTATACTGAAAGCACGGCTCCCAGCAAGGACGAAATACACACATTCTTTTCAAAAATATTTTTGTGTGGTATAGTTGGATCCACTGAATGTTTTCTTATGACTTTTTACGCACATACATTGTTTGAGAGACACAATACACTTGGCAATATTATAAATCCACGCACATATTCCTACTGTCAATATTGTACTCCTATACAGCAGACACGATCAAGTAGGTCTGAGTCTAATTTATCATACTTTTCACCATTTTTTCTGATGAAATTAGAAAAGGAGAGTAAACAAGCTGTGGAAGTAACTACAGCCTATCTTGACAACATAGGAAGAACTGTCTGAATCACATCTATCAGCGCAACTGCAATACTTGAAACAACCTGTCTATGCAAACAATCCTTAATGGACATGTTCTCTGGAGTTTACCTTGGTATCATCATGTCTAGCATATGGAATTGAACATCAAGTTTATTCCCTTCAGAACATTTACTTGCTGAAATCTAAGACGCGTTCTTTGTGGTTGATTCGCCATAACAAACAATTAAGGCTTTCTGTTTGTGGTTTCATCGCTCACAATACTACACACGGGTACAGGAAAGTTTATTTTATTTGACATTTTTGTACCAAATACATGCGGCTGTACAGTCACTATTCACTTTCCCGTGGTATAAGTCCTCCATGCGTCGAAATTTCATTCTTGTGTGTCATAATAGAGGAAACAGATTCTCTTGCAAGTATGTAGCTGAGCTATACACACAATAAACTGAAAAAATAAACGTGCCGTCTTGAAATGCCACTGCATCGCATTCCCCCGGCTTTGAACAGGTTTTTATTGCAAATAGGCAATACAAACCATTTTTTGCACCAGACAAACTGCAAAGCCTTTCTTTTTTTCCCGTTAACTGAGCAAGCAAAATATGGGATAGGCAATTAAGCATACTCTATACGACCTGTATCTGAAACAAAAAGTGAACTAAAATTTGAAATTCAAGAATATATTTTCAGCATCGAGCGACAAACATTCAAAATTATTTTTGGAATTGTATGCTAAATTATAGGCCAATATAGCAAAGGAACACAATGTGCTTATTTGGCACAAAATAGCAACTGGTTCATTTGTTTGGTTGCTTCTTTAATGGTCGTTATTTTTCAATTACTAATCTGCAAACCAGTATTTACAACATAGATTGCATAACACTTTCCGTGGCAGGATCCGATGTAAGGAGCGTTCTTCTGTTTAGATACTTGAAATAATCTTTTAAGGGTGCATCTCTCTTGGTCCTTCAAGCCTGCCGGTAATTGAAGACCCAGATGAAGTTAAATGTGTAATTCATTTACCGGGTTATGTTGCATTCAATATAAAATTGGACGTCTGGAATTGGGGACTCAATGCTCGATATAAGAAAGCTCTCAATCTGGTTACCGTTTTGAAGCAATTGACACTGTGTTTTCCATCTTTTGCACAAGAAGTGATCGAAGCCTCACTAATACTGCAAATGTTTCAATCTTCTGGCCAATTTGCCACGCATATAATCGTTAGGCAAGCTTACCACACAGATTTATTTTTTTCTGCAACCACAACCGTAGCCATCTCCCCCTCAATTGTCATGCACCATCCATTGGAAGTTTAAGTAGGTGAATAATATCACAGGCATAAGCCCTGCAAGCGCGACCAGTTATGATAATAGGACTATGTTACATCTTGCTGGTCTTGCCTTTAATATTTAAACCGGGGCTGATTTGATAATCAAACAAAAGACAGTCAATGAATTTCTCCAAACAAATAAGAAGAACAACAAAAAGGGCCCGCTTAAATCTGGGCTCCTTTTCTACGCCATCATGTATTATGCACTGACCTACTTAGCCTGCAGTGAGCTGAAAACGATATCTAAAACATTGGGCTGCGTCACTTATAATTTTTTGGTGCTTGACAAGGGTTTTTTGCTTTGCGTAAATTTAGGACTTTGTGCTTACAAAATCGTATGATGGGCCGTGCCTGTGAAGGTTTGGTTCAATCAAAATAAAGAGTAGATCCAATATAAGTATCACACAATCGTCGCTCAGGATCCCTCCTATGTCACCTGGCCACTCTTTTTGATGTGTCCAGCAGGTCTCAAGATCGCAAATATCTGAGTATCTGAAATTTATCGTGTAGACAATTGCCCCCCCCCCCCCGTCCCATTAGTTTCTCAGGTTGTTTAAGCCCTTCTAGGTCCCAAGTGCCCATATACCATACCTATCAAGGGCTCCGAAAGTGGAAAGACAACTTGCACCACCTCATCCTGCACCACCTCATCTGCTTTATGAAACCACATTTGGACCTGTCCATGGCAAGGGCAACGTGCACAATCAAGGGGTATGTAAGCTTCACACACAAACGATGATGATGATGATGATGATGATGATGATGATGATGATGATGATGATCACTCCCCCTATTGCTATTAAGACCTTTAACAAATCTGTGATTCGTATGTGCAACGTGCATTTGCTTTTGCACCATCTTCAACGCAGCTTTGCTGATTGTACTTAAACTGAAAACAGTGATGATGATGATGATGATGATGATGATGATGATGATGATGATGATGATGATGATGATGATGATGATGATGATGATGATGATGATGATGATGATGATGATGATGATGATGATGAAGAAACTACACCTGTACACCAAGAGCACTCGTGGAACAGGATTTATTGCAGGATGCATGCAACCTATGTAGAACTCCAATGTCCAGGTTACAAACCAAAATCTGACTCTACACTTAACCTAAACACATTTGAAAATCAGTGTCCTACCTATTACAGCTTGGTTTGTAGAACCATTTAAAAGCATCAGAATCAGCAATTCGTGTTCTCCATAAACTCTAGAATACTGAAGGGCTTGTAGGGCCGCATTATATATGTGAAATATATAGGCCTTACAGTGGAAAACAAGTCTCTGTTTATAATTGTTATCATTTTTACATACTTTAAATATATGTTAAATATGAACACAAACATATTTTGGGCAAAGTGATCACAAACTGCAGTGCTTAAATTACAATGATGGACTAACTGTTCTTAATGTAAAGTGATGTGGGCAGTTAGTTGATAGCATACGCGAACAATCGTACCGCATGTGTAGATATACATAATTTATACGCCCTACCGTAGCACTACCTCCGGAGGCCTAGATGAGAATACAAACACCAGTCATACGAGGACTGGCTGAAAAAATTCTAAGCTTAAGTGGGATATCTCAAACGGATTAAAACAAACTTTGGGCACTAACAAGAACAATCATTTAATGAATTATAGGGATAAGAACTGCAACTTTACATGTAATGCGATTAGTGTCTTTGTTCCAGACCGTCTTGTGAACCAACCAATTGAAATCCCATGTAATGGACAAAACTGGCTATAAGGCAGTTATCGAGTATCTGCAACTGAAAGGGCTAGCTCCAGCACAGATACATGCCAACATGACTTAAACTGATCACCCTTCCTTTTTCACTGTTAGGAAGTGAGCTGCAGAAATCAAGCGTGGCAAAAGGAGCCTTGATGATGACGCCCGTCCAGGAAGGCCTGCAACAGCAACCACTCCTGAAAACTTTACCCTGGTGCATGACATGGTGATGGCTGATCGAAAATTGACCACTCGACATATTGCCAGTGTTTGTGAGCATCTCTCATTAGAGGATTGAGCACATCATCACCAAGGAGTTGTGAATGACAAAAGTTTCTGCAAGATGGGTGCCAAAGCTCTTGACAGGGGATCAGAAACAATACAGATACCTCGCGTCCCGTGACAATTTATGCCACATGGAGCAGATTCCGATGATTTTTTTGGCCCAATTTGTAACCATGGACGCTACCTGGATTCATCACTTTGAACCAGAAACCAACATTCAGTCTAAACAATGGAAGCATACGGGATCACTAGCCCGTCGCCATTTTCCTAGTAATGATGGCTCATTTTTCTCTGTAAATGACTTTTTAGAGTGGCTGAAGAAAATCTCTTTTTGACCTTATCCGGGCCATGCAACACCGCTGGCAAAATTGTGTAAACCTGGAAGGGGACTATGTAGATAAATAAATGAAAACCATCGACTTTGTGCGGGTCTTTCACAGCAATGCCCAGAACTTTTCAGCCACCCCTCGTACATGTGTATGTGTGCGTGAGGAATAAATGAGTTTGTCTTTACCGGTACGCTGCTACAAAATGTTACATGATAAATACGGACTACCGTTATACCATGTTTTGCCCGATATGAAGCATACAAACTTTCAACCGATAATACAAGCCTCCATTCCGTTTCTACTCTTCAACCATGCAGTTGACCTGTATCGATCTCTGTTGTGCTTTGACAAAATGACCAGAAAACAGGCCTGCACAACCGTCACATCTCATAAGAAGACGATACAATTCTTTCTTAAAGGCGTCATATTTAACAAAATCGCACACCGCGAATCAAATAAATTCACGTCTTCACTGGTGCAATTTTTTACCTCCAGCCAAGGGCGGGGGAGGAGGAGGGAAAGGGAGGGGGTTCGTTGTGTTTTGAAACGCCCCCTCCCCCATGCGCCCCTATCGGAGCATCATTTATTTAATTGCATGAGGGAAGAGTCGGACTGACACTGTCGAACAGTCCAAAATGCAGACTTTATTGGGACCTTGGTAGGTGTTGACAAATTGTAAACGCCATGGCTTACATCAGCGATGGATGGTATGACATGATGAATGACATAACAAAGTAAATCCTACGTCTTTCATATAAGTCATGGTGAAAATGTAAGTATGGCTACAGCCATAAGGACTTGTTGCTCTGCAGTCTGCAACATTTAAAATAGGGCATTTGCAGGCAGCACCTTACCCGGTGGTGATTACAGATTTCATTGTGTTTAGATCCATGCTGGCTGGTAGGTTTTAGAGGTACATCATTGAACAGTTTGGCAGCCATTTATACATAGCAGTACAGTCTGTTTTCTGTGGTCTTCACAGAAGAAATAAAACCTCTCATTACCCTGGAGAAATTTAAATCTGCCAGTTCATTTATGTACATAGGGCTAAGGTTGCAAATGATCCTGTATGCTTCCAGAGCAGCCTTCAGTAGCCTGCTCACCTCCAGGCTAGGGACGTGCTCTGCATAATTATTGTTCACATGATGTTTTGTGGCTGTGGTCCAGTAAATAAATCTATAAATGTTCATAGTTTCTTCATCTTAGGTTTTTTAGTCTCACCACCTCACAACAGGACCACTGGACAGAATTCAAGTGATATAGTTTCGTAAATGCACAACTTAACAATCAAGAATTCCAGAGAATCTTTTCAGCACATGTATTGTCCTCCTACGCGTTGAGTTTGGATACATGTTGATTAAGTTTAAGTTCAAATTACTGTCCTGAATAACACCTATTAATTTTATATATGATCTCAGATGATGGAAGTTTCCTTAACAGTCTCTTCAATGGGGTTACGACGATTGTCTCTAGCCATCAGGGTTTAAAATTTGTTGGGAGTAACACCTGTATGGTTATGATGGTTGAGAGTGAATCCTGCAATGCAGCCTTTGATGTAGCAGTGGCTACTATGGTATTTTCATCCATGTAGTTTACAAATGACTCTTAATGAAGCCATAATTATCATTGATGAAAAGATTTAGTAAGGCAGGGCCCTTGATTTACCCTTGAGTTACACCCCCTTTATAATTCCATCCAGCCACAGAACGTGTTGCTTATTTTGGCACAGTGTTTCCAGTCAAAAGGGTACTTTGCTATCAGAGCAATAGCTGAAGTAGATAGTCTATATAGTCGCTGGGTTCGACTATCAGAGCATATGTGGCAAACCATCAAAGGCTTTTTGACAAATCGACTAAAAAGTGCCCACTTGGAGTTTATTTTCTACTGGTTGCCTCCAGTCCATGAAGCAATAAGGGATATACTGCCAGCTGTGACCAGGATAGAAGACGGATATATTATCATGAAGGACGCTGTTGGGGATGGGAGAGAGCTGATTCAGCATTAGCCTCAAAGATCTGGTAAAGGCCCAGTAGAATAGTGACAGGTTGACAGTTTTTGCGAGTTGAGGCATCATCTGTTTTTGTATACCAGTGTTACAACCACTCCTTTTGATGCTGACGGAAATACGTTTGCAGCTACAGAAGTGTTCATAAGATGGCTTTAAAGACCTACGACGTGGTCAAATGTGGTTTCAGCACCTTTGCAGGTATATAGTTCCAGTAGCATTCATCCAATTTGAATTGTTGATGTATTTTGCCACCGTACCTGGGGTAACATCTGTAAATTTTTCGTTTCTAGCAGCTTTCTTTCCATTTGATTTCTGCATACTTTTTTGACGCCAGGCCTAGAGTGACGTCTTGGAAATCAAATTCGATGGCAAGTTTTGCAGCTGAATATGTCAGATGTTTGGATGGTTCTGATAGGTGTCATGAAAAGCATTTGGGTAAGACACTTGGTGTTTAACTCAGTATGATGTGGGTCCTTGCCATTTGTACCCACGTACTAGACAATGGTAACACAGACGTTTTTCATATTGTTGGCTACCTCTTTTGGGTCTGTAAGGAGGTTTCCCTACTCTTTAATCATTAAGGAATAAGGATTCTTCAGACCTTTGTTATCATGTAATGGTTTCATGGTTTTCTAGAAGTGTTTATTTTAGGTCTACAAGCACAACATTTCACCAACTATAATTTTATAGATCTGGATTGTAAGTATGTGACCTTGTTTCTTTTCTCCTGTATGGTTGCAAGTTTAAGTTACTAGGGCAGCTTTCCTCAGCTTAGGTTGGTCACATGGCACCCAAACAACACCAAGGACAACTTGAATGTACATTAATGATAGGTCTCATTTACCATTCTAAGCAAAAAATCTTTTTAGTAACATGTAATTTTATTTTAGAGAAGGATAAAACAGATGACAATTTACATGTGGGTGCTTTTTGGCGATTTGAGCGAGAAAGTGTGAAATCAAGGTGGGAAAACATCCAATCACAGATCTGATTTGTTTATCATCAATCATGCCATTGACCGAGTAACCACGTCAGTAATGGGAGTCAAACAAATCTGCAATGTTGATTTAGCACTGGCATGTGAAGAGTAGATCATGATTATTTTGTATAATCCGCGAACAATACATTCCACTGATTAATTATTTTAAAGGAAAATGTTGCAAAATGTACACAATGTAATCCGTTTAAAGCCAAATCTTTGTAACGGAGGCAATCCTTGCATACTCAGGACTCACCCAGGAGAAAAAATGGGGCAACCTGTGAAGATGTTTCAATCTAAAAGGTTTTTTTTCAAGATTTCTAAATACTTCTGCTCTTGACAGTGTGTTCTCTGAGATATTAGTTAACGTACACCATATTTTTTTTTATTTTGTATTCCTATACACTGTGTTTGCCATCTTGGGGGCTTATAAAGCACCTTTCTAGCAGCAAGACTTCTTTGTGAATTATTACAACAATCATTTGCGTAATTCATATTATTTGATATTGAAATATGAACATTACCAAAAAAAAAAAAAATTACCATTGACCGAATGCAACAGACATCTCTCCAAAGTTGATGAACCAGGGTCTTTAATTAAATGCTTTAAATATGGAATGCCCCAACCAAATATCTTGCAACACAAGTTGGTAGTCTTGTCGGCACATACATATGCAGTGGTGCATAAAAACTGCATTTGCATAAGACAATATGTGACATCATCACACAAAAACACCTAATTTGTGTTGAGTTACAACTTTTGGTCTTAATTGAATATTACTGTGCAGGTTTTCACTGATGTATCTACAATGTGGACCCTTCTTATTATTGACAGAATCTTCTCAATACTGACAAAAAAATTAATTGTGTCAAGGCTTCATGGTGTCCACTAAGAGGTTGTTTAGCTTTGTTCACACTCCAAAACCAAAGCTAAACAGTTTCAGGGACTACATGCGGCCTATTAATGCTCGCGATAAAAACAGAGATGGAAGGAATATGGAAAAGTAATTTTGTGAGGAAAATGGTCAGAATCCAGACTTAGACCCCAATGATGACACTTTGTCTGCCTTATTGAGGGACGGACACCCACAATGGGGGGGGGGGGGTGTCCTGAGACTGGAAAGGACCGAAACAGCAATTTACCACCTGTTTCTGAGCAACCCATGTGTGATACCCCACTTTATAGAAAATGATCTCGACAAGCAAGGGTCCATAACGTGGAGACAACCTGTGAGAAACTGAATAAATCTACATCCAAATTTGAAGCAGGCAAATATAACCTTATTAAATCTGATGAATCAAAAAAAAAAAAAAAAAAAAAAAAAAAAAAAAAAAAAACCACCGCAGTATAATCCACATTAACTATGAGCTGTAGGGGGAGGGGGAGGAATCTAGCCTGATTTAGTGTACCAATATTATGAACCAAAGGAAAAGTAAGTGTGAGGAAACAAATTCAAAATCATTGGACAGTTATAGCAGTGCTCATATGCCACAGAGTGGGAATCCTCCAGACACTTAAAGGGTAAAAATACCACGAGGAGCTCACAGAAAATGAAATGTGAATAGAATTCAGCCAGTACACAGTAGCGAATGGTCCCTACACAAGATGGCACTGTACATCTAACAATTAAAAAATGGCACTAAGTCGAGCAAAAGGCTGGTGAAAAAGAGGATTAAGAGTACGTGAGCAAAGCGAAACAAAGGAAAATATATGCCGTCAGTTTTGGAGGTTTCTAAATCAAGATGCAAACAAGCCAAATCAGTATCCAAAACAAAAGAACCACAATCCAAAGGGGGAGGGGGAGACTCTCACAAATCACAATGCTAAGATTATGTCTTGAACTGAACCACGAAATGGGGATTTGAATGAGTCAGAACACAAAGCCAATGGCGCTTGTTGCTAAGACAGTTGTCACTACAATGGATAATATAGTAGTCATATTGCAATGCAATATTTGCAAGTATTGGTTCCATAACGTAAGAATGGGGATACAGAATTCTGTTGTAGTGGGACATTAAAACTTCATCACATGTATGTATGTCCCACAGCAAATTGAAATTCATTACTTGGAAGAGGTAAAAAAAGTAAAAGCAGAAGGTGGCGTGTTTCAAATGACCATAAAAGACCCTGTTGAACATGTAGCTGCAAAAACAGCTCAGCTCTGTACATGGAATTTATAAAAGAAAACGTGGAACCAAGAACTCTCACCAAGGATGGCAGGCAAAAATTTACTTTAGATGAAAAGCGACAAATATATGTTATAGGAGTCTCTATCCTTTATAACATTGCAAATAATGATGATAACACCGTTGTAGGTGCACCAGGTGATTCAAGACTGTACACAAGGCTAAGGCGAGGGAGAGGAAACAATGTAAACAGTAAACAACTTCATCAGCATGATGATCAACAAATAAACAGACAACATATTAGTAAACATAAAAACAGACTCCTGTTACACAGATAAAATTCGAAAACTTTTTTTGTTTCTTTAAATTCGGTGGACAGGATATTGAGACCTCCTTGTGAAGTCTCTTTAATTATTTAAACTCTATGAAACGGTCCTGGATGTTGGTTTAAGGAAAAGTGAAGCATAATCATTATTTGCAAAGATTGTAAGTTTAAGTCTCTTGATAAATATTGGCATATCACTTACACTTCAAATGTTTACAAGGCTTCCACTGCAGTCATAGAAATGCTGATCATGAAATATGTTGAAGATAAAGATGCACTTGGTGATTGGCAAGGAACCTGCAGATAAAAGAAAAAAAAAACAGTCACAGGATCATTTTTTATGCTGAAAAGCAAGTGCAGCAGTACGTATGATGCAGGAAAAACCCTCGTTGGCTTTCTTCGATCTTCGCAAGGCTTTTGATACAGTTTTGGGAGATTGCCCGTTTTTAAATCTCTGGGATGCAGGGATTGAAGGTAAAGCGTGAGTGTTATTAAGAACACTATATAAAAGAGTAAATAGCAATGTGATAATTGGTCTCTTCGAATGTGATTCGTTTTACCAACAGGATGTCGTTAAGCAAGGCTGTGTACTTTCTGCTTTCCCCTTCTCTGTATTTATCGGTGACTGAATAACTGAGTTTAACGTCAAGTAAGTGGGCATACAATATACAGACCTGCTGACACCAGTTCTTCTTTGTGCTTAATACACGTGTTGATCACAGAAGACTGAGGTAGGCCGAATCAAATACCAACAGTAGCGGAGTCATTTTCATTGACAAGGGGCATGAAGTTTAATGTAAAATACACCTAAGGTCATGGTCGTAGGCGAATAGTGAAATTACGATAGAAAATTGATGTTAGGGAAATTACCTATTCAGGAGTGTTCCACTTATAAATATCCGGACATCCATTGTGTCACACTCTGTCAAATTCACAACACATCAGTACCAACTTAAAACCGCGTACTTTAAACTTGGTACATCACATATGAAGTATTTTCGCATCCTATGAAATTGTGAGCCGCGTTATGTTTGATGTCAGGTTATACACAAATTTTGTAATGCCGCCACTTCCTGCATTGTGTGGTAGTCGAAATGTTAGGAAAGCATACAGTTTACACAGTACTTTGCAATAAGGTGCCCCCTCCATTTTACCCGCTTTTGCTGCATGTATCTATAGCAACCAATCAGAAACAACAGACCTAATACTAGAAAAATGAGTACGTAGTCTATATTTGGGTAATTCTAAAAGTAGTACTGGCGCAAATATAGAATAAATGATCAATACACTAGGCATTCACTTGACCTAACGAGGCTTACACATAATGACACTACTGTATCACAAGGAGTAAATTACTGATGCCCATATGGAGAGGTAACGGTTAAAACACATTGCATATCACTTTCACGTGAGACCCCGTCACCTTTGAAGGTACCTGTTGTGTGAGTCACAATGCACGGCAGCAGATGGCAATGAATCAAAGAAAAGTACAAGGTTGAATAGTGTTATTTCAGTAGAGGTTCTACAACAATAATGCCAAAACGGTTACATTCTAAAATTAAATGTACTAAAAAGCATGCAAGATATTGATATACATCGTTTGAGTAACAGTCAATAATCATTCTTTAAACTGACCAATAAAGATAAATAAATAAATTAATGGGATCTTTTACTGGCTTTTTTTGTTGATATTCTTGCTCACTGAGCTAGAACAGCAAGTAATATTGTCACATCAGTGTTTATTTTGATATTCCCATCCTATTCATTGTCTTCAACGTTGACATTATATATATATGTATATATATATATATATATATATATATATATATATATATATATATATATATATATATATATATATATATATATATATAATAATGGATATAAGGTGAATTTCATTTGGTACGCCGACGCATACCTGTCTATAATTATAAAAATTCTAAAATCTTTTGGTTGTAAATGTTAGACACCATGCACTTGACTGATCGCATGTGATACCTCTGGCATTCCGACTTTCATCCCTGCGCTTGTGAAAATTGCGAGTGAATGAACATGTCACACTGATTTAAATCATATCATTCCAATTGTAAGCTCGTGTCAAGGCAAGGTCATTAATATTATTTAGATTGTTAATGAGTGCACAGAGTTTTAATAGTGTTTACTATAGTATTCATGCTGGTACATGTGTTTGAATAAAAGGTCGTTTACAAAGGACGTCAATAATGAAAAAAAAATGTTATGTCACCTTGAAACTGGCAATGACATGGTCCTTGTTTGCAGCCATGAAGATGCTCCGTGCATGCTGACGTCCTTTCGTAGTTTCTACGAAAGATGCTGTCTGCAGCCAATACCCAAATGCCACCCTAAGATCTGAGGGGGTAAGGCCATAGAGCCTGGATAGGGTAATTTTTAATTGAGGCAAAATGTTGTGCAGATGAGGTACAAAATAAATTCATGGGTTCACCTTAAAAGGGATTTTGGCATTTTGTTTTCAGCTTTGCTGTCCGTCCGATATTCCGCAGTTTCGTCGTTCGTTCGGTTTGTTGGGCCTACGAGAAATCAAGAATTATATGAAACGTCACGGATATCGAGTTTTCTCGTATATCAGATTCCAATACAAAGACATCAAATTTTATCTCACAGTAAGCAGTGCTGTAACCTTAATGTATTTATACATGCCTGCATTGCCTGCATAAATGCATTCATATGCACATACATACATACATGATGTTACCATGTGCACATTCCAAATATTCTAAATCGTTGTGGAACTCAACAAAGGATTACAACAATGAGATAAGATAACTTTAACAATTACAATATATTTACAACAAAAATGTACAAAGTAGGAAAATGAAATCATACAATTAGCTATGCATATACTCCAATAATTAACAGACTATAGGTAAATTCAATTCCCTGGTGACAAATTTTTTACAGGTACTGTCCGACAATTCCTATCGTAGGTTCGAAATTGGCTGGTCGAAATCCCGCAGAGACACAGTTTTCTTTTAATGCGGTACACATAACAGACTGCTGGTCCAAACCCCACAGAGGTACAGTTTGGTTCTAATGTGGTGCAATTAAACACCAAATATACCAGTCCACTCAAAGACACTGAACTTATACCACAGGTACAATGTATAAATGAGTATCCCCCTGGTAATAGCAATGGCTCAAAGTCCCACTGGATTGAAGACACACAGCTTTTTTTCATATCTCAGAATTCTCCCCTGGTCATGAAGGAAGCTGCTTTATATACCCATGCTGAGAACTCTCACTGGTATTCTACAATTTTCTAATTTATCACGCATCATACTTCTCTCTGATCTTTCTAGACCACATCAGAGCTTTCCCATCGTTTTCTACTGTGCATATATGTAGGTCATCCTTCCCACCGCCCCATTGTTCACAAGCTACATGAGAGTCACCCTAACAAAGCAGGCCAACTCACTGACCTGACACACACTTTATGAATCCAGTTTCCTGTGCAAATCAACAAGGATTCATGAACTAGCCAAATTACATTACTCATAAAACCAGGGAGAACGATTCATTGTTTTTTTTCTCTAGTCCACAAAATAATTTTCAGTATGATTCTGATTTCAAAGCTTGCATAACAGCAAAAAATAGGTCTAGTAATTCGAGAACTGTTACAATGTATCACAGAATTATCAATCAAATGTCACAGTAACCACGGCGGTCTAGGGTGGTGTTAGAAAGTAACATTGTAACAGAACTTTAGTGTGTTTAACCATTTTGATTCAATTGATGGAAAAAATGGATGGAAAACATGACAAATAAGGACTGATATTGTTCTATACCCAGGTCTACGGTTGAACAGTCTTTAACAGGTTGAGTTAGTTGGACACTGTTATGTGTTCGTCCAATTACTACTGTATATTGCAAGGTGTTAAATCACATATCAAGATCACATTTTGTTGGGTAGCTAGCACAATCACGCCTGATCTATGCACCTCCAGATACCAGTGGGCCACTGGCTTCTCCTCTTGTTTTAGTCATGTGCCATTGTTTGTGACAGTCCACGGTCAGTTCCTAAAAATCGGGTGTACAGAATTCCAACTCATTGTACCTTTGTCTTTCATATGGAACCAGAAAACAAGTGAGTCACAGGAAAATATTTACCATTGTTACATAAAGGATATGATCTGAAATAAAGGATATCATCAACATGTCTACTGATGACGATGCACACGGAAACGTAAATTACTGCCCTCCAAAGTTCGTGAGGTTACTGCCGGGTAGGAGTTATAACACTTCTAGCTGTGTACTCAGTCATGCGGATGGTTAAGGAGCGCTTCTAGCTTTATACTCTTTGCCAGGACAGTTAAGGAGCACTTCTAGCTGTGGACTTTTTCCTCCGGATGGTTAAGGAGCACTTCTATCCATATACTCAGTCCCCTGACGGTTAAGGAGCACTTCTAATTGTAAAATCTAAATGTTTTCAAAACTGTAATAAGTACAGCAGTGTACACAACACAAACCAACAATTCATTTTCAATCCTTTATATGACGCAGTCCATAGCTTTAACACTACAACTGCATCGTGTAACTGCCCTGGGGGACCACTTTGTTTGTACGCCATTAATTATCTCATTTACTTTTCTTTTGAAAGAGATAATCTAACATTGTTGCACAGTCTGCAATCCTACATTTTGTGACTCTGTTTGCGGGTGATGAATAATAAGAATTATTGGTAGCTTTGACACTTGAAAGTATGCAAATTAGAGGTCGAAGTTTTGATCACATTATGTTCAAACTAGGAATACATTCAAAATGAATATAGTAGAAAATAGCATTCCAGCCATGCTTTGAAAACGCCAAAAAAAATCTTGTTGCCAAGACAATGAATCTCTCTCTCTCTCTCTCTCTCTCTCTCTCTCTCTCTCTCTCTCTCTCTCTCTCTCGCGCGCGCGCGCGCGTGCGCGCACGCACATTCATCTTCCTGGCGCTGAACATATAACTGTGAGGATCAAAAACCACAGACCCAGAAGGTGGTCAAGACCAGGTTGTCTGGGTGTCAACATGCACGGCACCAATACCTTTGAACTCGTTCAGTGCCAAACTTTTATCCATTATAGACCAGAGTACGAGTCAGTCAAAGCTCGCTATGACGCGGGTGGGGCGTAAAGGTCCCAAAATGCGCGAAAGGAAGTTTTTGACCTAGGGCGTGCCGTCATGAATGGTCTTACATGTAAAAACACATATCTCATCAATTATGTTTTTTGGTAATGAGGAATTCAAGTGAAAATATTGAGATAGAAGACAATATACATCTGGGGGTTTTGTGATGATATGTGCGGGAAAGGGTTAAATGACTCAACAGCACTATTTGGTCTCTGCAACTGTATGCCTGCTGGGTCTTGGATGAAAAGTCGCTTTACGAAGAACATGAAAATGGTACCCTTATGTCAATTCAGAACACTTCGACTGTCCTTGTAATTGGGAATGACATGAACCATGTTTCTGTCCGAAGTAAGATTATTCATTCGTTGTGTATGCTTCTGAACTTCGTGGCTAAGGAAAATGCTTACCTGCAGTCAATGTTCTAATACGACCACAACGATAAAAATTTAGGGGGATGAGCCCATAGAACTTGCATTTGCTCATTATTTGAAAAACGAAGGTATGTGGATGACGTAAGCAGCATTTTTTTTTTTTTTTTTTTTTTTTTTTGGTTCATCCTCGCTGGTTGTCGGTCTGTACATGGTTCTGTCGGTTTACCGTTTTTGACTTACTTCCCGTCTAAAAAATCAATTTCTTGCCTGGACTACATTTTGATGATATTGATCATGTTTTCAGGTCACAGGTCCCATATATGTACGAAGATGGATCCAGCAGTCAATCCATTGTATTAAAGTGGCATCAGTTAAGTATTATGATGGTATTTCTCCATAATCATTTCCTTTAATGTAAAATTGATGTCAGATGAATGGAGTGCTTACATAACAGTTATAATTTGATTATTATTTGACTCAATAAGAACTAAGGACTCAGCGTTACATAATTAAGATATGCAAATATGAAATACAAAATATTTAAGATAATTGCACCAGAGATCACATTCCAGTTAAAACATCCGAATTACTTGGCATATAAGGGATGTCTGATTTTCCCACATGTCAGACTTAAATTTGAATGACATATTAATTTTTTCCCTATAGCTGCTGTAACCTTAATACATACCAGAGGCACAATATATAAATGGGTATCTCCTTAGCAATAGCAATGGCTCAGAGTCCCACTGAATTGAAGACACACAGCTTTTGTCCGATCTCAGAGTTCTCCCATTGTCATGAAGGAAGGTACTTTATATACCTATGCTGTGAACTCTCACTAGTATTCTACATTCTTTTTTAATTTATCACACATCGTACTTCTCTGATTTTTCTAGACCACATCAGAGCTTTCCCCTTGTTTTTTACTGTGCATATATGTAAGTGATCCCTCCCACTGCCCCATTGTTCACAAGCTACATGAGAGTCACCCCAACAAAGCAGGCCAACTCACTGACCTGACACACACTTAAGGGATCTAGTGACCTCTTCAAACCAACACAAACAACCATACTCACATTCATAACACATTAATGCATACATACATATAGCATGCGTCAGTACACCGGTGCATGGTGTCAAGGTGCATCTTATTTGCAACAAAAAATTATACTTTACCATTATTATGGGGATTTAACGAAGTTTAAGTTGTCAAGGTTACGTGCAATGCATTAGAACAACTGTGTAAATGATACAACTAGTATTAGAACACCAAGGCCTTTAGTTGTAACGTTGAGTGTGAATAAATCTTGGAGACAGTCCCAGCAATTTCAATTATGTTATTCCAATAAAGAATTAAAAGTCCAAAAAAGAACAGAAACGCAATTAGGGTGTCCACCCACATACTTGTGATAATGGCACCTGGGTATTTAACAAACGTTTAGCGAAATTATGCTACCGGTACCAAGAGAGTGTCTTAAATTGTCGAGCTCCCTTGCTTTCCAATCATAATCATACACTTGAAATCGCTTCAAACGTCTGAGCATATGCTCGTGACAATCATGCACCTACCGAGGTTGAAAAAAAAAATGATATCTGAAATACGGCTATTAGCCACAAGGAAACTAGCGACGTTTCCATACTTGTAAAGGAAACACACACAGACAAAGAATTATCCACTGTCAGGTTATAAGTTCATGGTAATCTTGAATCAAATTATGCTATTAACCAATTAGGCACAATGAAACTAATGGTGATATGTCTGCATGCAACTTTTTCCCATTTCAAAGTAGCAGAAACCGTCATATGCCATACCTGCTCTGCTTTCAATTCATTAATCTTTTTTTTAAATTATTTTTATTCATTTTTATCAACTATAATTCAGGTGATTACTCAACTGATTTGCTGCCCACAGAGTGGGCTAGGGAAGTTCTGCACTCAGGCTCTAGTTTGGCAGGAAAAAGAGTCCTGCTGTTGCCAAATACGGCCCCATATCTGGCCAATGGCGAAGGCGGTCAAGACCAGGTTGTCTGGGTGTCAACATGCACGGCACCAGAACCTTTTAACTCGTTCACTGCAAAACTTTTATCCATTTCTGGTCTGAGTCAGAATACGATACAGTCAAAGCTTGCCTTTACGCGGGTGAGGCGCAGAGGTCCCAAAAGGCGCGAAGAAAGCTTTTGAAATAAGGCGTGCCGTCATGAATGACATGTTAACAATTTTCTCCGTATAGCTGCTCTAACCCAAATACATACTTGCATACATACACGCAAAGGTAGAAAGGGTACATATTGGTTCAGGGATAAGTCAAATTGTTCTTATCTGAACCTGTACTATACAAATTTAGTAATTATGGTTTGTTTGACAGGTAGTCTTCTTTCATTATGAGGCTCTGCATTTATGAGCAAAACCTCACGCATTTAGCTGTTTCATCAATTGCCACGTTCATATTTATTCATTATAAAGTGGTTTTCTTTGCTGCATATTTAGCTTAGACAAGTAGCCGCTACATCATGATGGGCAGGAAAAGGTTCTATTTTTTATTATCAGTTGTTTGTATTTTCTTTGTCAAAGAAGACACCATAACTGCATAATTCCACAGAAATTGTATAAACATTTCTAATTTTCATTAATATAACAGACATAATCCGTTACACAAGGTACTCTTACCGATATGCACGGATATAAGTAGTTTTCAGACTGGTGATAAGACAAACACCTTTGATTAATACCTATTTAACATGCAAACGTGTGTAAGATAAGGTAAACCAAGCATACTATATATATATATATATATATATATATATATATAGCCTCTGAAAGTGTTATTTTGTTTTGTTTTAGTTTTGAAGAAACGGTAAATTGCTGCAAACATTTCAGGTTCTCTTTCATCAAAGATAAAAAAAGTATTGGCAGGCTGTTTTTGTTTCTACATTAAAATTTTTTCAATGTAGACAGGTATGCATGCATAGCCTTCGATTCATAACACCGAGTGGCAGCTTTTTTCTCCTCTTTTAATGATGAGTATGAAGGTGCATGTAATATTAGATTTCTATTTTTGTTTTCCCTTGTTCACTATATTTATATATTCTGAATATTTTGAGAAAACGTTGTCCTTCAGTGAGGAAGGGTTAAATATTTCCCACATCATTGTCTTCTCATATCAAACGTAAAGCAAGATATATAGTCTGTTCATAGCCAAATACATTGCCCCCATGGATCCTCAAAATACAACCTACAAAAAATGTATTTTAATACTTTTGACAGTGTGCACAGAGGACTACCCTATGACTATGTTGGTTTTCCAGACAAATTTATTGGATGAGAAAAAAAGATAGGAGAGAGAGCATTTCATTGTCAGGTATGAGCAGGCTAGCAAACACAATTGATAGAATCATTTCTTGTGAAAGACAAATATTTTGATTTAATTCTATGACTGTTTTTACACGTTAAGGCCATATTGAAGAATAAAAACGTGCAATAGAGTGATACAAAATTGAAGGAATCCCAGGAAAAAATCATTTTGCTTCCTGCAGGACGAAGTACCATTTTCAGCCCAGACCATCACAAGCTCACAAAATGATCAGAGAAAGGCGAAAAACCTAGTTTTCGTTACATCATTGAGAATATCATAAAAGTATAAATCCTTGATTTAATCACAGGGACAAGAATAGACGGGAGGAGACTGTAACCAGTCTCTTTCACTCTTGATGGTTCTCCCTGTTACTAGTCACAGAGGTTCCGTCAACAAGCTTTGTGTATTATTTCTCTAGTAACAGTAAGTTACTGAACAAACAATGACACCATAGAAAGGGTTTTGGTCCTGCAGGTTTCCTGGGATGGTCCAGTAGAACCTCAGCTGATGGTCTCTGTGAAATAAATCATAAGCTTTTCGAGTTATCCTGACACTTAGCACAGATGTTTTTCTTTTGCATTAGGAAGCTGTATATTGTCCTTTAATTCCACATTGTACACTTAAGTATGATTTATCTATGCACAGAATTATTACTAGAGGTTCCTGACCCATGGAATAAGCCATGCTACTCCAAAAACCCCAAGACCTGTTTGTACCCAAGCGCCATGTGGCGGCCAAACTTTTCATACCACACGGCCCATAACCCAGTTCATAAATTTGCACCGAAGGCAAACGGCCTGGCTAGTTCATAACTTGCAGCCGTGTACCAAGCATGTGCCGTGACATATGTGTGCGCGGGGAAACAATGTTTGAAACTGCAATCCAGTGCGATTTCTTTATTATTATTACCAAGAAGGCCATGCTCTTGACGAAGACGCTCATCTCAAGATGGCGCCGCTCACCAATCCGTGACTTTTTGTCGGTATACCACAGGAAAAGTAAATAGGTTGCACCCCTAAATTGGCCACAGAGGGCAGCACAAAGGTATAATGTCTAATGACCAGCACTGTAGGATTTGGCTTGACCAGAGTGGTGGAATTTGTGGTAGGCTAAAATCCGTGACATATAATTTTTATTCAGATTTTGCCATCACAAAATAGAGTGATTTGAATAATTAATTTTGGGCATATTTTTTTTCTGGTGTGGTCGGAAATTTTAGGGTGATATTGGGTGCGGACAGGTGAGAATCCAACATGACTGCGTTCAGGTGGGGCAAAGTCAAAAGTTTGGTGTTCATCATATATGTTAATGCCTCTTATTTTATAGGTCAGACTTGAACTTAATTGATGAGCATAGTCTTCATTTAAGTTAAAGCTCTTACTCTCAGATACGCCAGGATGTGTTATAATGGCCGCCTATGGGAAATTCAATTTAGTGGTGCCACCTATATGTGAAATACGACTCTTATCTTCGTTTCTACATGCCACCGCCTAACTATACTTTGTTTCACAAATGCGTCGGAGACCTTTCGCGGTGTCAAAAAATAACTAAACAGCATTCCCACGTCCCAATGTCTTATTTCCCATACCTTGGTTGAAAGACCATGCGATCCGTATGCTTTTTATCGATCAAGACTGCAAATTGCGACTAGAACGACAAAAATTACGCTGAAGCGATGAAATTGACGCCATTTAAACCTCCCGCTTGTCTCGGTATATCGAAAAGACCCGGATGTTCTCGATTTTCGTTTGGGATCAGCAATTGTCGGGCAGCGAAGGCTTGCTTTTCTATTAAACCAGCTGTTGTATGGAGGATAAAGGTTTTCCTTTGAACAAGTGACTTTGTTGTTTGAATTTATAAACTTTTCACAATTGAATGAATTTTAGTACAAAAATGCTTATCGTGGAGGTAGAGTGTGTTTATAATATTCCAGATTCATAAATATCACAAAAACAATGTAGGCCTACTTTACTCTTTTGTTGTTAACTTAGCTGACTTACAAGTCGGGAAAACTAAAAGGTGATAGACCTAGTCACTCTGCTCATGCCAGCGTTCCAAGTTCTGTGGTGAACTGGTTTTGTCACTTGGATTTTCACCAGAGCACGAATGGGTACCACACCAGCTATTACAGAAATCAATGGTGTATGAGTAAGTTGACTTTAAAAACCTCACAGCGAAATAAATATTACACGATGTAAACAAACAGTATATAGGAAACTGTTATGTATACATCTAATGCAATGGAAAATCACAATCATTTTATCTAGGCCTAGTGATTCCAAAACGAAGCATACACAGTGTGACTTCTGACTCATGTAGGCCTATTGGCTTTCACAATGTGGTAAGCCCAGCTTACAGATATCGATTTGATAGCCCAAACCTGTTACGCAAGGTATTGAACAAATACTGTATAAGTCTGCAGGAATCCAGTAATCAAATAGCAAATTAAAGTCCTGGTGCATTCTATGAAAACACATTTTTTTTTTTAACTGTTAAATTTATATTTCCAATTCTCTTTAAAACATACTTTGCATTGAGTCGTCACATTTGCCACATATTCTAGCTAGTTCGTGGGTAAATTTCTATTTGTATAACTTTCGCATATTTACAAAATACAGAGCAGCAAAGATTTTTATTGATTGTTATAAAACTGGCGATTCTTTTTCTTATGTGTGATTTGTCGCTTCTTCTCTTCCCGCTATATCCCTTTCTTTGTTCTTTTTACTTTACACAATCAAAGCAGCGAATAGCGTACTTGTGAAACTTAACCTTTGTGGCAAAAACGTTTATAGATTAATAGATTAATCTTTCCTTTAAAAATTTTCTTGACACCTGCAATATTTAGAAAGCTTTTAGACAGCTTTCCTTAGAACGCAAAAAAATCAAGCTCAGGAAAGCTTTTTGCCTGGGTTATTCCTTTTTTTAGCTGGACTTTAAGCTTGTTGGTGCTTGAATGAAATGTCTTTGTACAAGGAATATGAATCAAGAATCCTTATATTATCATTCAGATCAATTCTTCGTAAGTAGTTCAACTTAAATAGCATTTGGTACTCAAAGAGTTAAAGAGAAATGGAAATATCAATTTTAAAGATTTGTGTTTGCATAGAATGCACCAGGACTTTGCCATGTGATCACTGGATTCCAACAGTATTTGTTACATACTTCGCTTAACAGGTTTGGGCTACCAAATCCATTCTTTGCAAGCTAGGCTTACCACATTATAAAATCCAATAGGCCTACATGAGTCCCAAGTCACACTGTGTCTGCTTTGTTTTGGAATCACTAGGCCTAGACAAAATGTTTGTGATTTTCCCTTGCTTTATATGCATACAGAACATTTTTTCAATAGCCGGTTTGTTTCCATAGTCTTATAATTATTTCGGTGTGAAGTTTTTAAAGTCAACTTACTCATATACCATTGACTTCCTTACTTTTGTCATGGCACTGACTCGATCGACTACTCTTTCCAGCCTTACTTTAGGTCTACCTCTCTCAGCCTCCTCTTTGCAACCTGTTTTAACAATTCCTTCTTCTTTTGAAACATGAAAAATACTTTTGTTGGGGGGGGGGGGTAATAGCTGGGTGTGATATCCACTCGTGGCGTCCCCTAGTGAAATCCAAGTGACACAAACAGCTCTCCACAGAATTTGGAACGCTGGCATGAGCAAAGTGATCTGTTAAGGTTGACATAAGCATTTTTATAATTATATTTATTCAAAGTGTGAAACGTTTATATTTACATTCAGTCTAACTTTTAACATTGCAAGTATAGGAGAGAGCCTGGTGTGTTATGAGACCATAACATAGTAGCCTTGTGTGTTATGGGACCATAACACAAGTGTCCCGCCCACATTCCAATAAGCCACGCCCACCTGGGTTTCCGGAACTTAACACTTGAACATGCTGGGTAAATCAGTTTCTGGACGTCTCTTAATTTTATGCATTACATTTCTAAATTTTGTGTAATTGAGCTGAAAAATTAAGAGGGAAATGTAAATATAAGCAATGAGGGTCGCTTTTGTGTATGTTACTTTGGCATAATGGCGCGGGTGATTGCAGCTGGAAGCGGGCGAGGCGCACTGGCGTGCGCCATGCCCACGATGTCAGCTTCAATCACGCGCGTCATTATGCCATAACACACACAAAATCGACCCTCATTTCTTAAATAAATTCAAAGAAAAACAAAGTCACTGTTCAAAGAAAAACTTTGTCCTCCATACAACAGCTGGTTTAAATGAAAAAAACAAGCCTTCGGTGCCCGACAATGGCTGATCCGACAGGAAAATCGAGAACATCCGGGTCTTTTCGACATACCAAGGCAAGCGGGAGGTTTAAATGGCATCAATTTAATTGATTCATTTTTTTTTTTTTTTTTTTTGGTCCTATAGTCGCAATTTGCAGTCTTGATCGATAAAAAGCATACAGATCGAAAGGTTTTTCAACCAAGGTATTGGAAATAAGACATTGGGACGTGGAATGACTGTTTAGTTATAATTCGACACCGCAAAAGGTCTCCGACGCATTTGTGGAACAGTGTAGCGGGTATAGCCTAAAGTGCAAGAGCAAGCATCACAAATAGAGCCTAGAGGCTTGTAAGTTACAAGATCAAAGTGCAGGCCAACTATTAGGCTGGGTCCCCGGCCCAATCTCCGCTCACCATGCGGCACTTTACTCAATCAGTCTGTCAAGCTAAAATTTCGGTATGGATCTGATCATGAGTGACAGTCTTTGAGTGTAACCCTTGAGTCTGACTCTACATGATGGATAGTCAAGATATTTTGGAACTCACACTTCTCCCATCAGGAGTAAAACTTGATCCGAAAGCTGAAAAAGACTTCTTGCACCGTGATTTTCCGCTATAAAATGGCAAAACAAAAAACAAAACAATAACAAATTTAAAAAATAATTTAAAAATATAAAAAAGGGAAAAAATGAAAAATATAAATAAGATAAAAATTAACAAAGCTGTTTCTGTGACGGAATCATCCAACTTGAAATATGCAACTTGGATTTACATAGTTGAATTATACGTTCCCGGTGACAATGTTACATATATATATATATACGTGCCTTACCCGAAGATATATAGAATCAAAGGTTTGATATTGGACAAAAAATATTTAGGAGCAAAAATTAGTTATTTTGGAGTATTTTGGGGCTTTTGAAATGGTGATGCTGTCCATCTCAACATCATGGTGCAATGCCTCTCCGAATCAACCTCAAATTCAAGACCATAATTTCATTGGGAAGGCCTCAATCTGCTGTTTTTTCTTTTCTGAACCAATACAGGGATTGATTGCATTCGAGTATAGGCATAAACTTAAATGTCTTTTCCTGGTTCACAACTGTAGATTTTATAGTTCAAACTGGTATAATTCTGTGGAATCCAGTATAATCATGTGCAATCCTGTGCAATTTTGTGAAATCCGGTCAATAATGACACCCATTTTTCACAACTTGTGTTGTGCTGGCAACTGCCCACAAGTTGATTTTCGTCACAATGTCCAGTTTTACTGCGATTTCAAGGGTATGTATATTTTAAAGCACTTAAATTAGAAACTGTTCAAGGGTATAAATATTTTCAAGCACTTAAATTAGAAACTGAGTTAAAGGCTGCCCGACAAAAGAATGCTAGAAACTGTATTCAGGACAAACTTATTTTTTATTACTCGTAAGGACATCCGGAAGCGCTCGTGTCAAGATAGCATCGTCCACAAAACGGTTACATTTCATGAGTATCACCACAGGAATGTTATATATGTTAATACGTATGAGTAACCATAATAGCTCGCAGACGCTCGCTGTGAATTTAGGAGCAGAACAGGACACCCGAGGCAAGACTACCCGCTGAGTCACAGATAAAGCTTAGTTAGTTAAGAAGGTCGTCCAGGATGTTCCAAATATAGTGAGAATCTTGATGAATTCCTCTGCCTGCATACTATTGTAAACATAGGCCTACATGTTTGTAGTCAACATCTGAGCAGAGGTTCACGTTGGCCATTTTTGAAGATCTTCCCTTGCAAAAGTCCCAGAGGGAGAGTCTGTGTGAAAACTATGGGCGGCGTCACTTTTAATGGCCAACCCATTGCGGAAAACAACGCAAGAAAAAAATTGGAAATGTTGTTGTACATGTGTGTCTATTTGTAGCTGGAACAAGCCAGGCCGCGAAGCGGTCCAGTCCAGGAGTGGATAAAGGGTCTCTGAACTTCGATCGTGTTCCGGTCGCAACTTTTCGACAGCGCTGGGGTGCCTATGTAAAAATACACCGAGCAACAGCTAACCGAAACACGCAGGTACAGTTTGATAATACGTGTTGCAGCAGGTCTACAGCCGCGGAATGTAGACCATGGTTCAAAAGTCTGGGCCACATCCAACAGAGGAACAAAGTCGAAATTCATACAGCCAAATGTTAGCAGCGACGGTGATATAAATTGCAAGCTCACCCGCTGGGAGTAGCAATAGATCTACTGCGTCAGCTCGGGCGCTGCATGTTGAATACAATAGTTAAAAAAAGATAATTAAGCCCTATATATGTTCTTTTCATATTTACGCTCAATGTACTCTAACACATAAAGTTTACTTGCATCTCGTATGATCTAAAGCAGAAGCTTTTCCAATTCCAGTGGACAAGCTCCTTATTATGGGCCTATTGGCCAACTTAAATTTGTTACTCGGTTGCATATTGCAAAAGCTTCAGTGCTACTGTTCACAGCACCGTTCTGACGATATAGTGCTCTCTTGTTTGGCCATCGCCGTATCATGCTGCAACCCGTGTCAGCAAAGAGTATGCCTACCTGTTCCCTGATCAGTTGTCGCTGGACAGTGTTCATGAAATGTATTATGCAACATGAATTTCGACTTTGCTTCTCAATCGGATGTCGCCCAGACTTCTCTACCACAGCTGCGATCGCAGTTCATGGTCCTCCCGACACTACATTGCCCGGCCGTAGGCCAATTGGATGTTGCCCAGACTTCTGTACCACAGCTGCGAGTGCTATTCATGGTCCTCCGACACTACATTGCCCGGCCGCAGGCCGTGACTTTGCAGTTTATTACCCAAGATGACCAGCTGATTATATTTATAATACTGGGAAAGGATTAAGTGATTCTGCTTTTCTTGATGCTGTTATAAGAGACAACCATTTCTTGAGAGACCACATGGAAGGTTGCCAAATCATATTCTTTGCATGTTAATCTACCTGTCATGAGACGCCACCTGTCCTATAAGACCACTTTGAGTGGTAATGGAGTAAACCCTCGTGGCAGAAACTATCGTATTGTGATCAAACCCTTGTCAAAACCTATGGGACAACATAACATTTTCATGTGCTTTTTAGCTATATAAGTACCTGCTCTAGAGGCCACTTGTCATGAAAGACCACTTCAATTTTTGAGACCACCCTTCAAATAAATTCCATTATTACTTTGTCTAGCGTGAAAATCAACTGCTATGCAGAACAACATGTGATGAATAGAAGGGATGGTCTCAAATACCAGAATCCATGTGGAGCCCCTGTCTGAAGAAACCACACTAATAAAAGACCACCTGTCTTGAAATGCTATGTATTCAGGTATACTTTACATTGCCTTCTAGGATTATGAAAGGCCACCTCTACTAGGAAACTGCAATCTGGTCACCAATAAGGGTTGCTTTTATTTCACTTATTTTGGTATCGACAGCAGTACAGTACATGTAGTTCATATCTATACAGATTTTCTTTATCACAAAGTTAAAGAGTTCAAGTGGTGCTTAAAAGGACGGATATTCTGTCATAACTGGAAAATTCACATGGTGAAAATGTTGTTTGGGATCCAACAAAGTGGTCTCTCAAGAGAGGGAAGTCTCTTATTGGAGATGTCACCTAAACAGTATTTCTTGGCGGGAGGCACCTTTCTTATTGCCAAATAAAAAGTGGTCTTATTTACAATGGTCTGACATGACAGGTACATTGACGTGTAACAGGAATTGGGTTTGGGCTCAGCCAAAGTAGGTGGTCTTATGGCAAATACGAATGCACACTCATCCTTAATAGAGCGACCACCCGCATAACCAAGGTAAAAGTTGGTCCTTTGAGATAGGTGGTCTCTCATGAGAGGTAAATAATCATAGTAAGAACAGAATTTGGGATTTGGTAAAGTGGTCTGTCAAGAAAGGGAGGTCTCTTATGGCAGATGTTTTTATATAATAGTCTTTACCTTGAGAGATCACTCCCATTGCCAAGTTCAATGGTTCCACAAGACAGGTGGTCTCCCACGACATGTTAATTAACATGGTAAAACGAGTATTTGGGATTTGTGAAAGTGGTATATCAAAAGTGGGATGTTTCTTATCACAGATATTATAATGATGTAGTCTTTGCCTTCAGAGACCATTGTAGCAGATTAAAAGTGGTCTTATAAGGCAGCTGGTCTCTCTAGGCACTAATAAACAGGACAAGAATAGACGTTTCACAAAGTGGTCTCTCAAAAAAGGATAGTTTCTCATGATGATTGTTGAGACATATCATAGTATACCATACAGTTGTTTCTGTGTTGAGTTTTGTCTTCAACTGCCGCATAAAATAACATAGTAGCCCCTGTCTTAAGAGACCACCATCCTGCACAGTAGTACCTGTCTTGACAGACCCCTCCCATGAGAGACAGTGTATCGTTTTAAGACCGCCCTCTCAGAATATTGTGCTATTTTTCCATGTAATTGTGTCTCTAATGAAAGCCAACCTGTTATGAGAGACCACATTTTGACTTAAACTAGGGTTGTCTCTAAAAACAAGGGCCATCGCATCTGAAAACTATGATCACTAATAAAGCACAAGCCATGTTGTCCTTGTGAACCAAAAGCCACCTGGTGGCCAAATTGTGCGGGTGACTAATGCTATTGGTGTCCACCATAGCCTCATTCCGGTTTTTGTCACCAGAGGTCAGTGGCGGTCCACATATGGCAGGGGCTTTTAAATAGGGTGTATTCTGTCTTTTATGTGAATTTTGTTTTGCTGCTCTAAATTCAAAATTCGGAATATTTTTTTGATTGTGTCATGGAATAGATGGCTGCCACGGCTGGTCTGAAAAAAAAGAAAAAAAAAAAAAAAAAAAAACCCAAAACAAAAAACAAATTTTGCCAGCTGAATGGAAAGTTGTTATGTACTTAGCGAATCGGGGGCAAGGTGATAATGTACTTTGCCAGATCAGGGCAAGATGGTTCATGTTTTTTGACATCTGCAAATGTTTGTTAATATATATCATGTTTTTCTGCCAACTTTCTTTCTTTCTTTCTTTCTTTCTTTCTTTCTTTCTTTCTTTCTTTCTTTCTTTCTTTCTTTCTTTCTTTCTCTCTTTCTCTCTTTCTTTCTTTCTTTCTTTCTTTCTTTCTATCTTTCTTTCTTTACAGGCAAATTTGTCCGAAATTTTATTTGAATACTATTACATGTAGAAACTCGAAACTGGGCAGGATTATACTTCCATATATGAAGTCTTTGGGTTTTGTAAAAAAAGTTCAATAATTATAAAAAAACTATGCAAATAAGGGCCATTTGAAAATTTAAATCTTGAATATATCCCAAACTGTTATATGTGTAGATAACCAATCAAACTCCAACTAATAGGTATGTAACACTGCACATGATTGCAATTAAAATGTAGACTCTAAAGGTCAAGGGTAATGGTCATTTGGACATACATGTATGAAATTTTCACCCAGCCATTATTCTGGCAACTTATAATTTATATGGTGCCTCTTAAGGTCAAGGTCACTTGGACCTTTGAAATTTTCATCCAGCCATAACTGTGTCTACTTTCAGTCAATTTTTACCATGTTGGACCCAAATTGTAGGTATTGCAAAACGGCATATTCTTGTAACTTCATGTAGCGTCTAAAGTGAAAAGGTCAAGGTCATTTTGACCATTGATCAGCCATAACTCTATCAATATTTATTCAATTGTGAGCATGTTGAACCCAAATTTTAGGTATTGCAACACTGCATATTTTGTTTTTGTAAATAACATATAACATCTTAATATCAAAGGTCAAGGTCATTTTGGGCCTCTGGAATTTTCATCAAACTACAACGTGGTCAATTTTCATCCAATGTCAGTCATGTTGGGCTGAAATTATATGTATTGCAACACTCTACATTGTTGTAATTTACATGTAACCTGCAGAGTTCAAAGGTCAAGGTAATTTGGGCCTTTGAGATTTTCATCTGGCCATATTTACAACTTTTGAAGGCACACGGAGAGATTTCCTTTTAACTAAATCTATTTTTCTAGTTATGTTATATAATGATAATTCAATTTCTGAGACACATATTTTCAGTCGGACTGCCCACTTGAAACTGTTCAAAGTATGGCAGTTCTGATCTGGACTTCTCTTCTTTTTTTTTTCGTCTGTAATCTTTGTTGGCTTCATGTATTGAACATTTAACTGAACCTGCATGTTTAAATAGAGGCAGTAGCAAAGTATTGTTATGCGTTTCAACGTATCTATTGGTACCACGTTTCGAAGAAACACGAGAGTGTCAACATTTGCAAAGATCTTTTTACCAAATTGTAGATATAGACAATCCCACGCTCGTGTCAGTCGAATGGGTGACAGGAAAAGAAGCTGATATTTTCCATGGATTTCCTGCGTCACAATTAGATGACATGCAACAGCTTAAATTAGACCAAACAAGTTCTAGTAGCTTATGTTTTATGTGCAAACGATGTAAGGCCTGAATCTCCAATAGCATCTAAATTATGTTTACACAACACTCATGCAACTGTTTGTGGTGGGATATTGACATCGAGGTTCGGCTGAGTATATCTATACCTTGGCAGTGAGGTAGTTCTCCATGTATCAGGCAAGCAAAAACTGTGTTTGTTTCTTTGGTTGGTTGGATCACTTCTTTCTTTCTTTTTCTTTCTTTCTTTCTTTCTTTCTTTCTTTCTTTCTTTCTTTCTTGGATCACTTATTTATTTATTTATTTATTTGTCTGTCTGTCTGTCTGTCTGTCGGTCGGTCTGTCTGTCTGTCCGTCTATGTATCTATCTTTGCTTTCTTTCTTTCTTCGTTCGGTGAATGGAGATTTCTGTTAACCTCCTTGGCAGACTAATAGAAGTTGGAGCACATGTCCAGGGCTATATACTTAATAATTTGTTAGCCAATAGCGGTAATTAGAATGCTGTTATCACGGGATTCATTACTTTATTTAGCATTTTTGTATTTTGCTGTGTATGTGTGGAGAAAATTATGTCTGTTGTTGTTGTTGTACTGCTAAAACCTTGAATTGACATTGCCGACCATTGAAACTATTTTGTACATGTATAATGCATTTTTTTAAGGGGAGGAAGGTAATTTAGGGAGAGGTATTTACTTGTGTGTACAGAAGGGCATAGCGGAAAAATAGTCTGCCCAATTTCGGGTTGGTGAATGCTTAATGCTCATCTTTATCGATATCTTTCACAATCACACAATAGTTTGTCTAAACTTGGATGGATTTTGACACTGTGCAAAGTGGCTCAAGAAACATTCCCAATGAAATATGCATCCAATACACATATGAATAGAGTAGAGCGACATTGGCCGGAACGAAAACTGGTAACGGCCACTTGAACATTACGCTGAGACAGCTTTCGTTATTGCAACTGATTTGATACCATTAATTTTACGTACCTTTGGGTCAATTTTCCGTGAGTAACAGACCGTAAATGACACCTTTCGTGCGCCCGAGTATGACAAATTGATCTGTGGCCCTGCTAAAATGAACAGACTGCTATATAGAGTCCTTAGTATGCTTCTCTTTTAGTGATTAATCAAGAAAAACACATACCGTCAATATATTGCATGTGAAAAGACGACGGGATGCCAGTTCTCATATTTATTCGCTTCTACGAACTGATATTGGAACCAAAACTTTGCAGTTGATGGTTTGACCAAATAAACGATGTGTTCCTGCCTACTCACTCACACACACACACACACACACACACACACACACGCACACACACACATATATATATATATATATATATATATATATATATATATATATATATATATATATATATATCCTTTATTTCGTACTCATGGTACACAGGTATGTTTGTACAAAAAAAGTAAGTAAGAGGGTAAACAATAGAAAAAATAGAACAGGTGCTGCATTATATCAATACACATACATTGAACTATATCTCTGAGCATAATTCTTCAATGAATAACTTTGCCTCATATGGCCGCAAGACACCCGTCGTACACTGGTCGCGTATGTCACAAAGTTCCCGGATGACAGAGTCATGTGCTTTCACTTTATCAGAGCACTGTACACAGTATCAACAAATAGGTTCGGAACAAATTGTTCATCCAACATGGTACCTCTATCAATTTTATATTTGTTTACCAGGAAATTAAATGATTTTCCCACAGGAGAAAAGGATCCTTGAAACACTAAGTTACCTCATGTTTTTATAACATGGTATTACTGTGAGTTACGCTTTGAATGAATTTAAGGGATCGTCTGTACATTCACTCTTCGTTTGGCACATCATGTGAAATAAATGGAAGAAGAACAGAGTGAGTAAAAACCTGACTGCTATACGCCAGGGAACGTAAATATCGACTTCGTTATCTGACTAAACCCAGAGTTGTGACCCATAAAAGACATACAGTAGGACTGAAACAACATGTGACGTAAGCAGTCAGAATTTTTTTTTTTTTGGGGGGGGGGGGGTTAAATTGCGCCATGAAAAAATTTACCTCAGAAATAAAATCCAATATATATCGTTCAATGGATGAAGCAAAGGAAGTTGGTCCAATGGTGTGCCCAAAATGTACACATAATTCTACTTTCTCAACTAGTTTTCCATCAAGAAAAATATCATTACAGGTATCATCATGCATATAAGACATCCACTTACTTTTGGTGACATTGAAAATAACATTACAATCTTTGGCAAAGCTGACACAGATATGGACTAATTTATTCAGAGACGATATAGTAGGGGTCAGTAGTACCAGATTAGCAGCATAAGCCAGTGCACAAAAAAAAAAAAAAAAAAAAAAAAAAAGTGACTTACGTAGCATCTAAATTCAGAGTTCTTTAGTTTCAATAGCAATTCCTCAAAATAAATTCCAAATAATATCGGCCACAGCACACCACCTTGCTTAACTCCATTTGGATGTGTGAATGGCTAAGAAATAGACTTGTTCCATATTATACTGCTATGTTGATTTGCATACATATTCAGCAATAGTCGTATCAAGGCAGGAGATTACCTCTTCTAACCAATAATTTAAGGTGCTTTAGATATTCCACTCTGTCAAATGCTTTGGTAGTATCAAGAAAAGCAATTTAACATTAGTGTCATGATTTTGACAGTGATTAACACACACTTCTAGTGCGAAGGTACATTGAGTAGTAGAGGTGCTACTTTTAAAGCCAAATGCGAAAAAAGAAGTGCATAACCCCTCTGGATTATCTAATAAAATCAACCAATCAAACAGTTTTCCTATGGTGCTACTGAGCGCTATGCCACGATATTTGTCAGAATTGACTGATTAACCACGTCTGTCTTTTGGAATATGATGGAGTATATTCTCATATTGTCTGAAGCAACACCATGCACAGGAATACTGGAGAAAAGTAAAGATAGATATATATATATATATGAAGTGTAGAAGTTCCATGTTTAATTTGCTCTGCATAACAGCCTTAATCACCATCGTGCTTACCTTTCTTTAGTCTCTGTACACCCTTTTAATCAGATTAAGTGAAACCAATCTCTCTGTATATATATATATATATATATATATATATATATATATATATATATATATATATATATATATATATATATATATATATATATATATATATATATGTGTGTGTGTGTGTGTGTGTGTGTGGGTGTGTGTGTGTAATACACCTGTGGACCATGGTCATTCTACCGTAATATGTCTTTTCTGTATTTCTCTCTGCACGTGTTTCTATTGAAAAATGAATGTAAGTGTAAGAGAACAGACGACAGTTTACATTCGGGCGCTTATGGGTGATATGATATGGAAAGTGTTCAGGAGCTTTTGATAGCTTTGCTCTGCCTGCAGTGAATACCTTGCAAAAGCCTAGCACATTGCTGCAATAACGTATACTGTTTTTCCTGGTGTGTATATATATTATGAATGAACGTTTATTTGCAATTTGTAAAAGTTAAGGGTTCTGTTGAAATTTTGAGGTATGCATGGACCTGGCGGACATTAGTGGGGCAACGAAATTAAAAGACTGTGGTTCAGATGTCATAGCAATTTTGACTACAAGGCACTTGTGAAATGTTTAATACTCTCATGGGCCACTTTTACTTGTCAGAAAAAATACCGGTCTGAGCATTAAAGAGTAATTGTGTTGCAAAGTAGAAGGTGATCCGTTGTTTGTCCTTATGCAATCATTTTACGCCCATATAATGGGACGAGATGAGATGTGCAATTCAGCATGTTTAACTTGAATCACAATGTAGTCATGCTCTCACAGGGTACACTGGCTATTGTTACGAGATTAATTAAAAGGTTCGAGTCTGACAAAGAAGAAAACACAACTAAATTATTGTAAAGCATTATTTTTCAACACAATCCCCATGTACGTAAGTCCACAGACTTTTTCTTGCGTGACTGCAGTGCCTTGATGCTGTTCTTGTTTGAGGTCTTATTCTGGGGCTTAAGGAAGTCATCCACGGGCCACGGGGGATGTGGCATCACTGTCCGTGTTATAATGAGTTCCAGCAAGATGCCTTTTCATGCTTGGAAACAGATGGAAGTCCGAAGGAGCCAAATCGGGGGAATGCAGTAAATGTGGAACAAAATCAAAGCCACACTCATGAATGGAAGCATTGTCCTGGTGTAGGAGAACACCTCATAGGATCATTTCCTGCCTCGGCTACCCTTTTTCTCCCGCCGTTGTCGCAAAAGGGAAGCGTAATAGGCCATATTGATGGTCTGATGTACCTTCTGAAGATAGTGTACCACTCGGCATTCCGAAAACAGAGACAATGACCATTCCAACATAGAGGGGGCACAGATATGGACTTCTACGGCGGAGGAGAACCTGCGTTTTTACTGCTTCGAATATTGCTTTCACTCTGATTCTAAGTGAGAGACCCAGATCTTGCCCATGGTCACGAATCGTCGCATCAAATTATCCGGATCCATCCCCCCAAAAAAACAAAAAAACTTTTAAGATTTAGACACTTGGAACCTCGTGCGTTTCTGAACAGCTCTGAGAAACCTTGGGAATCATCATTCTGACAGTTTCGTCATTTCCAGTTGTTATGTTAGACCTGAATGAACTCTTTCTTGTATAATGCCTATAATACTAGCTATGTGACGCTTACTCACACGTCTGACAGCGAGGACCATATCGTTGATCTTCTAGATCATATAGGTCCAGGTGGCAGTTCTTGGTCCTCTTGACCATGCTACATCTTCGACACTTTTTTGTTGTTGTTGTTGTTGTTGTTGTTGTTGTTGTTGTTGTTGTTGTTGTTGTTGTTATGCAGTTTACACCAAATAAGTGTGTGTGGATGGTTGAATTCGTGGATGAATGGATGGATAATATCGGTGTCTATATGAGCTTGAACATATCCCACTGGTATGATATGAATTACTATACATTTTCCAATAGTAAAAACAGCTTCAACGCGATGTGATCTAGGTTTCTGTTGATCCAGGATACAGCAACGAAGATTGGATGTGGGTTGTAATTCAGATCGGTCGCAAAGAGGCTGCACTGTTCCTCACAAAAAGCACATTATGTTTTATATCAAGTTTGGGAGTATGGGTATGGCTCATAACTGATATACACCTCAGTTGTCTATTTGCCTTTTCCTCGATATAGTAAATGAGTTTCATTTGCGGCCACACAATCAAGAAAGAAGCGCGTTCATATGTTTAACGGAAAATGCTGACAAGTAGCGTATTTGGGCGAAATTGTTTGTATTCTGGGGCTGTGTATGACACAAGCTACTGAGCAGAAGAACTATTTGAAGCAGGCTGATAGCAGTACTTTAAGCGACCAGGCCACCTTGTCAGTAACTCGACACCGGGGCATCTGCTTCGACATGTAAGGGCACTTAATGGATGCGTTCTCTTAATCACTAAAGGGCAAGCAGTCATTATACTTCGGTATATATCATGTCGTGGGAACAAATCCCTTCGCAGCATGTGTTTCGCATCTGAAAGAGCAGCAATGCAATCTGTCTTTCCTTACAACAGAAACCTATTTGGCATCATTGTTGTTATTCTTTAAGGTTACAAACTTGTCTTTTGTCAGCAAAAGGTGCAGTTTCATTTGTCATTCGGTTGATTATTTTGCAATGTTTTAATCGAGTCACTACACTGCCATCTTCAAATGAACAGGATTGCATTGAAATAACAAAGAAGATGAACTTTGTTTACAAAAGGTTTGATGCATTCACACAATAAACCAAGACGTAGGCTCCCAGATGAATTATAGTTGGTGCCATTTAGGAGCATCAATTTCAAACGTATGCAATACGACGCAGGTACCGACGCATCCAAGATTCGTAAGCAACACATATCTGAATGAATATGTGGCTGCCAACAATGATCATGTGGTGCTTTTTCCACATCTGTTTTCCGACAAAATAGTTTACCATACAGCATGACATGTACAACACTATACATTATAAATAATACACATACATATACATTGATCCAGTGAACTGCAAATACCAATAATTGAGGACGTATCTGTGGTAGTGAAGCAAACGGACGGACGAGATCAAAGTGTTTTTTTTAGACTGTCACGTACACTTAGCTGCAAATTTAGAGATCAACCTACTCTCAGAACAATTCAAACAAAGCGAAGAATCCATAGAATGCAGAATTGTCAAATATGACCCCTCTAATTCGATACCCTGTATGTCAAAGGTGTTTTCGATCACATCCCAATGATGAAGCCTACTCATATACTCCTACATTATTATTTTTTTTAATGGCAAAATTTGAGAAAACATATTTTTGTAGGTAAGTTACGGGGAAAAACATAGGCCAAAGTCACTTGCTAAATATGAGGCACGAGAGCAGGAGGGTCTTAATAATCGGAAAATGTATCTCTTGAAGAGCATTATGGTAACCACAATTTTCCGATTATCCCATTACTCCTCCGAAGCACTACCGCTACCTTTTTAACTTGGATAGGTTCAAATAAAGTGAAAGGCTGTGTAGATTTGAGTGTTGCATGTGACCTCTTGTAAATCATTTTATATATTCGGATCAAGGTCTAGGCCCATTATTTTTTTTTTCAAAAGAAGACACCCACAGACAAACTAATTAACATAAATGTCGAGATCTGCTCATGAAAATTATCATCAACGGCTCGGATAATGAAATTTATTAGATTAAGTCAGCTGGCAACCATAAGATGCAGGTTGGGCTGTTTTTTCAGGAAAAAAAATGAATGGGCAATTGGTGAAATAAATTATTTTCTTTTCACTGCTAGAAATAGATAAAGTTAATTGAAATATTGTAAATAAATTATAATTTTGGAAAAGAGCTGGTGTCTGCAGTTAATGTTGAATATTTCTGGGGTTGAGAGGGCCGGTTTAAAACCACCAGTTGCCTTTAATAGGTGGCTGCCTGTCTCGGGTCAGGAGAGAAATTTGTTTCTTCGCATTGGTTTTGGGAGGGAAATGCTGATGCTTTGGCAAGTTTGGAATCTTTTCCTGTCATTGTTGGGTTTGGAATTAATGAGTATGGATCATGTTTTTCTGTACTATTTGATAGGGTCTATGTAGGCACCACCAGACAAATTTAAAATGATTCCAAACCTCTTTCATTGTTGGCAGAACATAACCCACAGAAGCAGTAATTAAATCCTTTATAATTGTCATCAACACTGATTTTTAATATTAAACATGTCCTGATTTGTACAACTTGTGGTCATACACATCATGAGGAAAGTTATTGATACGGTCAGTGTTTCTACGACACCTTAAAATAACGAGTTGAGAAAAAGATGTTGCCAGATTCCCATGAGAAATAAATAAATTCTTACCATGGATGTTGGAAAAAATAATTGAGGTGGAACTGTACCAGAAATAGAAAAAAAATGCCCAAGGGAAAAAGAAAAAAAAAAAAAAAAAAAAAACCAATGTCTAATTGTTGCCCCCTAAGCCCACATCTCAAACATGGTCTTCAGTTCACAGGACCCTCTCACCAACTGAAACAGCCCAGCTCTTCAGAGATGATGACGTTCTATCTATAATTGGTAGTATCGGATCCACTCTTTTTTGCTGATACAACAAATTGGATCCGAGCTTCACAACATTTGCAGTTTCAGAGAACAAGTTTTAATGGCTCCAATTTACTTTAAGTGTTTTTAAATTGCTGGGAAAAATAATCTGTGTTACCTCATGACTAGTATAGTGACCTTTTTCCGATATTGAAAAAGCAAGGCTATCAAAATATGGTATAGAATAGTTTTCTTGTAATTGCTATTATTTCTGGCACTTACGTCTGCGAAGGCAGACTTGTAGTGAATCTACAAAAGTACGTTTTGGCCAACCACATTTGAATTCGTATTCTGTGCAAGCTTCACGATATTGAAGAGGGAGAGGGTCATCAATTGCAATATTTAGATATCCCTGGTGTGCAAACAAGTTTGACACTAGTGGTGTAAATCATGGAAAATCTGGCTCAATTGCTTCGTAACAGTATGTTTAGTATGAACTGTTGTCTTTTCTTACAAGGACTTTAAACATTGTGCTGACACAATGGTTTAAACTGTTAACTGCACGGCAAAGTCCCCGTGACGTTATATCCTAGATATCATCGATACCAGTGTCATAAATATCAGCGATATCCAGAGCTATGAGGAAAGAATGTGCTCTCACATAACCCAGAGCATGACTCAAAATACTACCTCAGGAAACCGAATTTCATTATCAAAATCTCGATTTCAGTATGGGCATATTATTAGGACCCAAGTGCGTCTTGGATAGTTACCTTAGGTTGAGTTACATCACTTGCAAAGTTAGTAGTGGCATAATTGGCTGTAACATGACAAGATAGACAATGTATCAAAAAAGTCAAAGACAGTGACTGTGAGAGCAAAAATCCCTATCAAAAACGTTTTGTACTGAAAATGAAACCAAAATTAGGTCAAATTTTTCGTCCTTGTCTCAAGACATGACTTATGGTAAATAAAGTACAAATCAAAAAAAAAAAAAAAAAAAAAATGTCATCTTTCAGATTCCTGGGCTCTCACTAGCCATTCGCCACTTCGCCACTGGCGAAAGTAATTGCACTGTGGCGAAAAAAAAATTTAAAACCAGCACTAAATTTTCGCCACGGTGGCGAACAGTATTTTGGTCACTTTAGTTTTATCGACATCGAAACCCTGCATTTTGTTGTTCGTTTGAGACGCAGCGGTGCATTTTCGTGTGACACCGGCAACTTCCGCTATTTCCGAATGCGTATGTAGGTCATCAGCTAAGCAGACTCAGCGGGTCATTTAAACAAGATGGCGGCGTCGCTTGCTGCTTGGCTGAAAGTCGGTCCAAAAAAGTCGAAAAGAAGCGAAAAATTCGACGAAGAAATAGATTCATCACCCGCAAAGCGAAGTAGAATCGACACATCAACGAATGATGCAAAGAAGAAAGAGAAGAAGGCGTACGATCGTGACAACAGCAGGCAAGTCAAGGGAAGCTGGTTCAAAGAATTCGAATGGTTGGAACATGACGAGGAAAACAGACTGTTGTTCTGCAATGAATGTAGAAATGCAAACATGAAGAATGTTTTTTCGTCAGGAAAACAAGATAGCAAACCAAAGAAGGATGACTACGTCAAACACCAACAGGGAAAAGACCACAAGACGGGAACGCAGGGGAAAAAACTCGCGGGAAATATGGCCAAAGCAACGAAGAAGGCGTACTCAAACGTAGAAGATGGGGTGATCGCCCACCTGAGAACAATCCTTACAATGGCGAAGGAAGCAATTTCCAGTGTCAAAGCAAACCCACTGGTTGAGATGCAAGTTCTCAATGTAAGTATACCTACTGTACCTAGGTACCAAGTACTAGAGGCTTTATATAGTCTGTTGTCAGTATTTATCTTGTAGTCTTGTAAAATGAAAAATAAATGAAATATAGTACTGTAGACTTAAACACAACATTTTGGCGCCATAAATCATAATTTTGATTGTTTTTAAATTAATAAATTTTGATTATTCATAAACAAAGTGACACTGTCAGGTCTATACATTATCTTATTGTATACTGCCACTGATTAAGCTTACTGAATTTTCATTAACATATGATTGATTTAAATTGGATTGTTTATGAACATTAATATTATAAAATTGTTTCATTAACATTATTTTGAAAATCTAATTGCATTGTGCCATCAGAAGTAATGATAATACAATTTTTTTTCTAAAATAAAGTTAATTAATTTTTCCTTTTCAATTTAAAACTTTTCATCAAAGATGAAAAAAAGTTTTAAATTGAAATGAATAATAAAATATTTAATTTAATTTATTACAGGCCAGAGGACATCTATTGATATTTAAATTAATAGTTTTTTTCCTTTATTATTTCAGGGTTGTGATGCACTGAAACATTTGAGACCAGATGATAACACAACTCATTACACCCATCCAGATTCTATGTCAGACTTCTACACAACACTGGCATATGTGGTCAAAGAGGAAATATCATTTGAACTTGACAATTCAGTGTATAACTGGTATGCACTAGAGATGGATGAAGCAACAGACTGTTCCAACAAATCTGTACTTGTGGTGTACATTAGATTCATGAGTCAAGAAGGTGTCATCTCATCAAGGTTTCTTAGTGCCAAGGAGTTGCCTGCTACATGTGCCTCAGACATTTATACCTGTTTACTTGAAATTCTTGAGAAAAAAAATCTGGACATAAACAACTTGATTGGTGTGGCCACTGATGGAGCTGGTGTGATGGTTGGTTGCCAGAAAGGAGTCACAACCTTGTAAGTATGAGTAGCTTTGATCAATCATATTTTATGTAAGGTAAGTATTATCATGTAGTGGCTTGATTTCAGATTAAAAAAAGAAAGTGAAAAAAAACTAATCTACTTTGGGCCTGAATTATCATGGTAATTTATACTAATTTATCATTTATTTTACAACAAATAAACCAATAAAACAGTTAATAAATAATAGAATACCCAGAATAATATAATTTCTTTCAAATGTTAGAGCATTGTGATTGTGAACTCCTCTATTTTTTTTCATCAATGTCCATCAATAAGCTGAAAAAAATTTCATGCTCACTTATAACTTTTTTTCCCCTTTGGTTTCAGGCTGAAAAAGAAAAACCCAAACATACTTGCCAATCATTGTATGGCCCACAGACTTCAGTTAGTCAGTGAGAAGGCAGCTAGTAATGTTGGCTACGTGACAAAATACATTGGAGTTTTAAATGAGTTTGCCAAAGCTCTGAAATTTTCTGCTAAATTGGAAAGAACTCTATTCGCATCCAAAGAGCTACACGGTGAAGAAGCTTCCAAAATCAAGCAAGTATTTTTCACAAGATGGCTGTCCTTCACTGATAGTGTTCAAGCATTGAGTGGTTGCATTGGTGGGGTTATATCAACACTGCAGGTAGCTGCCATGGAACGTGGCCTTCAGGGTCGTGCAGTTCTGCATGGTGTGTTGAAGCAAATGTCATCATACAAGTTCATAATGATGACACATTTCCTGAGTGATGCTGTGGGGCTTTTGGGTATATTGTCAAAGTTGATGCAAAAGGAAAATACTACAGTTCCTGTTCTTCAAAACCACATAGATGGCACTGTACTAGCTCTTCAAGTTCTCCTCAGTGTGGATGGTGCCCACACGAAACTGGCCCGCAAGGAATTGCCAAGTGAACCAGATGGCTCTGATTATTCAGAGTACAAAACACACGATATAAAGGACACAGTTGCTGAACGTGCCAAGTCCCAGGAGGCTGCAACAGAGTTCATTGAGGAATTAGTCACCAGACTTGCTGTGGCATTTCCTGACCATGGCATCATGAGTGCCTTTTCGATATTTGACCCAGCCCACAATGACCAGTGTGACATGGACCAACAATTAGAAACCCTGTTGGATTTCTACGGTAAAGAAAAGACCAATGTGGACCGTGAAAGTGTCAGCAAAGTTGTGAATCCAGATGAAACCAGAATGGAGTGGAGTGTCTTGAGAGGAGTGCTTAAGAAGCCATTCAAAGGGACCATGCTTGAGTTTATTCAGCGTCATCTCCATGGTTATCAGGAGGTACATCCTAACCTATCCAAGTTGGCCACATGTGGACTTGTTATGCCAGTGACATCAGTTAGTTGTGAGAGGGCTATCAGCAAATATAACTACATAAAAACTGATTTGAGAAATTCTCTCAGTGTAGAATCTGTGGACACACTGATGGTCTTGGCCCTTGAAGCAGGTCCTGTGGCTACATTCAATTACGCCAGTGCATTTGAGAAGTGGATAACAGCAAAAGACAGGGGAAGTTACTCTCTTATGGTCAAAAATGAGAAGAAAAAACTCAGTGAAAAGAATGACAATGCCAAGGACTGTGAACTGATCAACATAATTGATGTGCCTCTTGACTTAACCAAGAAGTAATGTTGAAGTGGACTATATACTTGTTTAGGATGCCTCAGCACTGCTGATCATCAATGCACTCTCAAGACCACTCCTTCAGTTGACATGCCAAGCTCCTTATTTTCTGGTGCTGTTCTATTATTGTGTCAAAAAGTGAGAAACAAAAAAAATGAATATATCAAGTTATTCATTTAATTTTTGCAGCTTAATGTGTTTCTTACAGTTAGGTGCTGACAATGTTTGATAGTATATATATATTTTTTTCATGGTGAATCATGGAACAAAAACATTGGATTTTGTGACATATAAAATCTACAGATTTTACACTGAATGACACTTGTGGTGCTGAATGTAAGATTGGAGATTTCTAATCTTTGACAAATTGACTTTATCCGTCCTTATGGCTATGATCAACTTACAATAGTGAAACATTTATTATTCTAACTTCAGTTAATCATTGCATTTCACACTTTTTGTGAATTTCATTGTGCTTTTAGGGGTATAAAAGAGGTGCTCAGTAGTTGAACATCACACACTCTATTTCTAGACCATTAGCATGATTAGTATTTATTTTTAAGATGTGAAGTCATATGCTAGTAGCATATGTAGTGTGAGCATATTCTATCTTTAACTCTCAGACTACAGCAAGGGATAAGTACTTAATTTTGTCTTCCATTTATATATCAGTAGTTATCAATCACTGGCCTGCAGTATGACAGTTATTACACATGCTCACATACAGTTTTATTTAATTTATGCAATGCAAGATACATGTGACATAATATGGTGACTTGTCTGAACTTTATTGTGATTTTGTATAAGTATAAATTTATTGTGTTTTCAAGTTGCAACGAATTAACGGTGGGCATAAGTCACAAGGGTCAAATAATTAAAGGGCAATTACAGAAGTTGGGAACAAACGTTAAATTGAGGGTAGGTTTATTACTTTGTATGAAGTTTTTTTGAATTGTTGGCACTGAGACCATTCGGTCCACATCAGGTATATATGGAAAAAGTTCTTTAAGGTGGCTGATCTGTTTTGAATGGACAAATAACCAGTGCCTTCAAACCATATTTTACAACGTCCATCAACAAAGGACCGCTACATACTTTTGTCACAACCTGATTTTCACAGTGTGGATCTAGAGTCTGCTTATTTTCATATTGTTTAAATAATACCTGAAGCTATTGATAAAATCATTCTTGGCAATACCTTGAGTCGCTAGGGTGGATTCGCGGGAAGAAACTGCATGTGAAGCATTAGTTTGTCAAGGTCATTGATGCTTGTTTACTGCTGAGGCTTAATTGGGTCAGTGTCTGGTCTATAGAAGACCACGCAATCACATTCATCTGGAACGCATGTTTTGGATATAGGTGGAATATATTTAAAAATTCGTGATTGAAGAAGCTGTCCTCTTAATCTAGAAAGTATGAAGCTTGTTATTGTCACCACAAGAATAGCGTACCATTTACCAAATTGGAAACCTGCGTGAGAAGGACTGGTATACACCCACTGCGTCTACCTGGACACATGGTATTTCTCACGGGCAACTTGATATTCCAATTGTGACAAGTCAGGGCTTGTCTGTCCATATTTCATCAGGCTTTATATATGGGAATGTACCTCACAATGACTCCGCAAAAGAAGGCACATGTGGATGAATCAATTATTAACATGCAAAAAAAAAAAAAAAAACAAACAAAAAAAAAAAAAAAAAAAAAAAACCACTGAGTTATATCTCATGTCCTAGCAAATTCATACAATTGGTAGAACTTTGAAGGGTCTGGAAAATCCCGTTTATTTGAATAGAATATCTAATAAATAGAAACATATGGTGTTTCATGTTGCTTAGAACATGCCTGACACTAGTTTTATTCCATCCGTTTCATATCCAGTTCAAACATGGATAAAACAACAATGCAAGTGAACAGAGAAAATTTGGTTCCTACTAAAGTCTGACACATGACACAATGCAACCCCTGATTTGACATGTAGAGGAAAATCTACATGTCTGATGTCTTTGGTTCTAATGTCATTCAGTATAAAATATTCCTGCAAACACTGACACAAGAAGCCAGATTTTTACATCAAATAGATTTACATTTAGCCCAATCATTACATTGTATACATATCGAACTTTGCAGTAGTTTTCACGGGGAGTGCTATCGTATCATTCAACAGGTTCAAAACATTAACATCGCCATGTGCTTTCTATGTCTCCACTCTCAGTTCTGCACTATCTTGATCTGACACACAGATGTAATGTTCACTTATTTCACAATGTAATTAACAAGCCAAAATTGAATTTAATTGTTATGAAAACTGGGTCCTTGTGTCAAAGTTCGTAGGAACATATAATACTGAATAACATTAGAACCAAGGACATCAATTCTGCACTTCTGTTGTTCCAAGGCCACGGAATGAAATACTGTACAGCTCGTAATTCTTTTGTCAAATAAACGGAACCCCAAAGTAAAAAAAAATAGGTATCTTTAATTTAAAATGGAAACATTATGTAAATACAGACTACTCTTCCTATTGTAATCTGGAAGGGAGATAAACAGCCTCTGAGTACGCTAGTATAGATGATAAACTTGCCGTAGTACAAGGTACGGAAAAAATAAAAAAAATGAAATGAAAGCTGGTGCGAAATACAGAAAATAAAGAGACGTCCAGTACACACACACACACACACACACACACTTAATCATCTTATCTGGCTAAAAGCTGAACACTTATCAAATTTGTCTGACTATCGTTGACACTTACAACAAACAAGCATGCCGCAATGAAGGAAGCTCTCGCAAAATTTATGAAAGTAATTCTGAATTAAAATACAATACTCTTTCAAATAAACTGAAACTTTGCAAATTTTGTAACAATGAAATAGTAATTCCTGGGAATTTGTAGTTCTAGATTGTGGTTGTAGTAATATAAGAGAGGCACTGACAGAGGATATTTCAAACTTTATTTATTTATTCTTGTCGGAGGCTTACGATATTGCTGCTGAACATGGGGGTCCAGGTGAACAAAAAAAAAGTATTTTGTAGCTGTTTCTGCAGGTATATATGTACGCCCTGCGTGAGCAAAGTATAAAAACGTGCACACAGGGCCAGGGCACAAATTTCGTAACAATGAGATTGTAATTGCTGAGATTGTAAGTGAATCGTATAAGATAGAAATTGTTGCATCACTTATATCCACTGATGCATATACATCATCATCATCATCATCATCATCATCATCATCATCATCATCATCATAAATCAACCTTAAACAGAAAAAACCAGAAATATCCAACAAAATAATCAACCAAATACAAAAGAAAAAAAACAAACCAAAAACAAAAAAAAGCACAGTGATCATATTTGAAGGAGTGACTCGTTAGGTTTTTTTTTTACCATTACGTGCCAAAAAATCACCATATTAAAGAAAAAATGAGTTGAGCATTCCTTAAAAACATAAAAAAGAGCAGTATTGCAAACCAGCCACACATCTGATTATCTTTGGACAGATTTGTGTTCACCGCTGCAGATGGACAAAATATGGTACCAGATGCCAACTAAATAACCATCATTAGTCCAGCAATTGGCAAACGGCAAAGGTACTTGAAAGAATGCGAGTGGTCATTCATGTTTAATGACCGTCATGTTGTGATGGTGTCAAATGTCCTCCAAGTGTTCTCTGTACCAACCCACCGACCATGGGAGACGGCAATCAAATGATGCTCTTATAATGATGTGCAAAAGATGCAGGAACTGAAGATTAACCCCGGATCTTTCACAACGTGACAGACCCGTCGTTTCACCTGCCTTTTGTGTACACAGTAGACAATATGGAAGTTTCCACAGATTTCTCGACTGTTTCTTTAACTGGTGCACAAACACGGATATCGGGAGTAGAAGCAAGCAGAATCGTGTCACTAGTAAGCACTGGATGCAGTGACCATGACAGCATGGGATAATAAAAGTGTCAAATACAGTCATAAAAATCTCTCCTCGCTACCCTGAGAAATTAATTTGGTTATTTAGGTTGGACAGCTTTCATTTAAGAACCATCAGGTTAAATACCTCCAGTGCTAAAATTGCACAATTGTATTTCCGAATTTGAGAGGTCTGCAGTGATTGGCTGGTTTTCATCTGTCTTACGATACAGTAAGCTCATTACAATATACGCTTCTGCAAGCACTAGAGATAATGTATTTTGTAGTTCTAGATTGTGGTTGTAGAAATATTAGAGAGGCATTCACAGAGGGTAGTTCAAACTTAATTGATTTATTCTTGTTGGAGGCTTACGATATTGCTGCTGAAAATGGGGGTCAAGGTGAACAAAAAAGTCTTTTGTAACCGTTTGCGCAGATATACAAGTACGCAAAGTTGAAAAATGTGCACGGAGGGCCAGGGCACTGAAGATTTAACATGAAAATATATCACAGCTGGATTAAGTGGGTCCCAGCTTAGGATACCAACGTGAGTTGAAAGGTTCAAATGATCAACATGCACTTGCGGATGTACATTGCATTCTACGACTATCTTTCATGCACGAGCTGTGCGTCTAAACTTATGAATGCTATTAATGATAATTTCTCAGTATGCTTATTTCTCTGCGAATCATTTCCTCGGCCGCAGGAGTTGTTATTCGTCAGAAATAATGATACGTCAATATAAATTTGATTACCCTGAAAGCTTTTTTTTTTTCGTTTCACAATAAAGATTTAATTTGAGTTGCATTTTGCTAGGCTATATCGCAATGAATGAAATTAGGACAACTTATGACCTTACACAATTCACAGCGTTCTGTCAAAAACGATCAAACTATAATCGAAATGTTTGTATGTGCGGAGCTTTTTTTTTTAAATCAATCGGGGTTTTTTTCAGTGCTTAAATGTTTAAAATAACATTTTATAGTTGGTAAAATTCGGCAACAATGAAGCCCATTTATTGATTTTCAAGGCTTTCCATTTTGTTATTGTATTTTTTTAAACAATTGTTGTTTATACTTGACACTATAAAAGTTGTCTTCGAGAGGAGATAATGACCATTGCGAATTTAACCCCCAAAGCTGGATTAAAAAAAAAAAAAAAAAAAAAAAAAAAAAACCACGAATTCAACTTGTTTCCAATAAATGTAAATTGGTTGAAAACGAAATATTTATTACGAAGAAATGAAATGAGATGATTTTTATCTTCCACACCATCTCCTGCTCCGCAGGAAACATTTTAACGGACAACCTGCCAATCCATTTTGCACTCACCACGAGTGCATTGGAGTAGTGAGTCTTGATTCAGTGAACGTTGATTCTCTACTACGGTACCCAATGCCAGAAAAATGACCTGTCAGCTAGTGTGCAAAAACCCCTAACTTTATTTTAATATTCCGCTCATAGCCTTAGGTCTTTGTGTTCAGTCAACCAGTTCCATACCTCCTTACTTTAAATAAAATATGTATATACAGTGTTTGTTTATTCTTATTATCAGTAACATTACCAATCTAACTTCATTGCGATGGAAGGCTGCTATAGTGTATTTTGAAGTTCCTGGTTGCATATGAAATCTGGAAAACACAGATTTTTTACATGGCTTGCAGATAATAGATGCCTTGAAACAATAATTTTTCTATGTATAGCGAAATTCAAAATTCACGGGACCACATAAGTGTGTCTGTGCGTGCATGTGTATGTGATGCAAACACACAGGTTACTTGGGCTATAATATATTGTGGGAACGCATTTAAGGAGAAAGTGGGATGCGTGGCAGTAGTCCGTGACCTATAGGATGAGGCCTTGGCCTCTAAGAGCTTCATGACAGCTTTATTTTGTGTATCTGATTTTACTACATTAATACTGCAGCGTGCCTCTGAGGTGACGCCTTCGGCCTCTTCGAGCTGGGTGACAGGTTTACTCTGTGCCTATGGCAAACTACATTAATATTAAAACCACGTCGAGTTGATATGGGCGTTGCTAGGCCACGGCGCCTCCGTGTCATTCAAAGGAAAACAAAGGACTATTGGGTTTTGACAAAGTCTTGGTCATATCCCTGGCTGTGGATAAAAGTACAAAATATTGTCCATGCATTAAGAAACTCGGACAATGGTCCAGCACAATGCTAAAATCTGATATTGTGGCTCAATTCCGACCCTGGCATTAGCAAATCGATGCTCAAAACAGGTTTTATGACTCATATTGGAGTTTCTTCTGGTATTTCGCATCTTCAGGAGTGGCGCAAGTATTTCTGTTCCTTGGGGGATTGTTTCAGTGAACACAAATCCCTACTGAAAACAGTAAATCTAAAAAATTAAAGTGAACTCCTTTATGTTGTGTGATTATAGTCCTTAATTGATGCATCTCTATAAAGGCGTGCTACAGGGACAGGGCGAATGTCCTCCAATATTAACAAGCGCTTAGCTAAACAGCTTACAGACATTATTTTAGCCAGTCACATTAAATTTTCTTCAGTCTCAGTATGCATGCACTCCAAGACTGTTTCGGCGCGGTGATTTCTGTTCTTTGTCACTTGGAAATTTCTCCATAAGTGGCAGGAAAATTAAGCAATAAATCTGCATTCGGCCTCAATATGGTCAAATACAGCCCATCGGAGGATATTGTTGGGTGTTATTTCTCGCACTTAGCACTACTGATATTCGCTTTGAAACACCCAAACCCAAAAGCCATTATCTCCTCTTCTTAACTGGACAGTGTTAACTGTAGTTCTAATGAAATTAATTAGATTTATGAATGTCTTCTTATGTATCAAACAAGAATTATGACATGAATCTGAGAAGGCACAGACTACTTATATGAGTTTAAGTATCTTTGCTGTTTCCTGTATCTATCCAATGAAAGTCGGACTTGCAAAGATATACGCTCGCTAACATTTAGAGGGTTTGGTAAATCTGGAATGAATAGAAAAAAATAGAGTTGGGCTTCAGAAACACTATAAAGACTTAAAGAAAACTCCGAATACGCGAATCAGGGAATATACTGTCATACTAGTAGGTGGACATTCTTAAGTCTGTTGATCAGATTTATGATATGAGTAGTTATACAAGATATGCACGATATGAAAATTAGGTACTAGAATTGTTGTTTACATGCTAGATTCACATGGCAAGTCTTGTCCCTCGAGAAAATGAACGGCATCACTAAAGGCTCTCAAAGGGAAAGTGTACACATTTGTGTATACGGATATGTAAATTTCATGATGTTTGCATTATATCACTGGCAAACTGAAAGATTTGGATATGACTATCGGCATGGCAATATATCACGATGCGAACCTGCATTTCTTAGGTGGACAAAGCGTCTGCTCCGCTGGAGTATGTTAACGACAAGTTGTCTCTGCAGTTCATTTTTCGTGGAGTAGCCAAGTTAGTTACATGGGTTTTCCAACTCCATTCATACGGTTGTTTTTTAAGAGAGGCATTTTGAATCTGCTTCAAAATAATTAGGCATGAATTACAGCTGCGTATCAGCCAAACGTGTTTGAAGCATTTAGCCATAATTCTTTTCTTCTTAATAGGGAAAGTATTAAAAAGAGGCATTCTATGAAACAACTTAATCCGTTGGCATAACGGCAAACAAGTACTGAAAGGGATATATGTGGGGACCTTTTGTTCAAATTTTATTTATATGATTGATTTCGATCCATTTTCCAAAATCACATGGCATTTTAGTGAATATCCTTTCTGATGTTACGTAAATAGGCATTCATGCTTGGAATTGGCCATAATACTTATCATCTATAATGAGCCTAGTTGCAAATGCATTCAGGTGACATTTATTCAATCATTAAGTTCACGCGGCAACTTAGTCAGGCCCGTAACCAGCTTTGTTCAGGTGGGGGGTCTTTCTGTGGAAATGAGCGAGTGCCGAAGGCACCTAGCTGATGCTAGGGGGGTCCGGGGGCATGCTCCCCCGGAAAATTTTTGAAAAAGGGACCTCAAATACTGCATTTCCTGAATTTTGAGCACATTTTACCTCTTTCACTGCTGATGGAAAACTTGAGTTTTATTTATACTTTTTTTACACTAATCATGTTCATCTCCACACAATTTCGGGGGTTTTTTGGTGTCAGATAAATGGCATGCATGATACTGCTTGAACATTCACCAGTATTTTAGCTAAAACAGCTTTTTTATATTTCTCATTAAATGTCATGGAAATTTTAAGGTAAAACACTGCATGCAAGCTGACTGCTATATGGACAAGTACATTTTAATATCTGCACCAAGTAAAAGGGGGTAAAGGGGGGGGGGTTCCAGTATGTTGATACAGATAATCATTTTGCTACAGTACACAGTACGGAAAATAAAAATCTTTTAAAAATTTTGGCTGGTACGAAGGACGCTAAATAAGAGGGCTTCCAGTACGCAAGTACGGTAAAAAAGAAAGCCCCAGTACGGAAAACCCGTTACCCCCTCCAAATAAGCTAGTTTATACAACATGATTGCATAATGATATCTAACTACCATAGGTTAGGGAAATTCACCCAATAAGGCAAAAAAAAAAAAAAAAAAAAAAAAATGCTGTCTTGTAATCCGCCCTAGTGTTGTATGTTTTGCATCAACTCTTTCACTGCCAAATGCGACTTGATTCATCTCAAATGTTGTCTCAAGATTAATAATACCTATAAGTTAATTTGATATTCAGATTCTACATACAAAGATTTTTCATGCAAGTTTCAGCATGCCTCATCTAAACTTACTTCAGGAATCATTGTCTTAGTCAACAGCTTGCCTCGGCGCACTTTGCGTGCAGTGCGTGCAAAGTGCGCCGAGGCAAGCTGTTGACTCAGTCTCAAATGCAGAGAAGAGTTAAAAAGTAGAGGTGCAATTTTAATAAGTTACTGGGGGAGTTCTTTATACTGTTGCCATAAAATTTCAGTTTTGAAATCATAAATACAAAAATGTATATATGTACTTTGAGTTGGTTGAGATTTTTGTAAAGTAGATCTGTATTGTCATTAGGCCTATATTTACTGCATGTCAAAATTTTAAGTATTTTCTCCTATATTCTATAGACGTCTGTCGGGTAGAGATAAGAAAGAGCTTGCATGTCCTTGGGTAAATATATGAATATATCACACAATGCTAGGCCTACAAATGAATGTCAGCAGAAACCCTACATGCAAAATAGAATTTTGTATACTGCTACAAGTCAGAAAAAAAATTGTTACAAAATTCTGTGGAGAAAATGTTAGATTTTCCAACCCTTCACAATATTAAAGACCTACCTTTTCGTGCCATCTTGGCAAATATGGTCAACAAATTTTGAGATGTGGCTGCACCCCGCTTTCTCTTCCTTTCTTCATCATTTTTTTACCAATGTCTTATTAATACTATTAAACTGAAAGTCTAAGGACTTTAATATTAACTTAATAATGCCTATATGACTCCGCACGTCATGTACATGTTATGATGTAGATGTACCTAATGTAGCTCTGTTCTGAACTGAACTTCAGGTACTGATAACCTGCCAGCAGAAATTAAGAAAAAGGCTTTGTCTTCAGTGACAGATTCTAATTACCACAGAACATATAATAGCTGAGATCAAAGCCACAAGAGGATGGGGAGTGGTGACTGATCTGCAAGTCAAAGCTGTGAAAAACCGTTATAAGAGAACAGCATTACTTCCTATGTATAATTGCTATAAAACTTGTAATGAACACAATCATCAAATTCACATGAACATGTAAATGCAAGTGTACCCATTAATAGTTCCCGTGTGCAGTTTATATAGTCATGTATGTGCCTGCATTGTGTGTTTGATCTGACTAATACATTAAAGCTGTTCCACATTGGTCATCCATTACATAGAGACTTTGCCACTGTCTTCACAGGAATGAAGTGTTGATGAACCATATCTGTTTAACATATATTACAAAATCTTTGCTGGGCCACAGGGTGGACGGTCGTACGACCCCCTCGCCCCCCCCCCCCCCCCCCTTGGTTACGGGCCTGTTAGTGAGCTTAAATTGATGGAAATAACTCAAGAACTATATTGGGGGCGGGGGGGGGAGGGTGCATGAAGATGATATTTGAGGCTACGTTAAGACCTCGCATGGATACCTGTGGCGTAATTCCCAGGAATTATGTAGTGAATTTACTGTATCGTTGAAGTTTCAAGAAACATTCTGATGCAAAACTTCAACATTACATGTGGTGCTGAACCTTTAAAAGGTGTCTTTGACGGAGCCATTCATTGTTTGATAGGTGATTGTACATAGAAACTGTATAAGCCCTAACATGGGATCTATTCGGTTCTGGAAACAATTGTCACTTGGTCGCTCTGAATTAAATCAAGATCCGGAACAGTTTTATTTTGCAAATAATAATCATAAAGCTGAGTAAACTGAAAAACATACTCACTCCAGTGTCTTTTAAGGCCATAGACGCCACATTCCCAGCGTTAAAGTATATAACAGACAAACTGTGCAATCTATTGACGTCGGATCTATTGTATTGTATTGCCGCCAGCGAGATATGTTGCTACCGGCGTGCTCAAACGTGCGCGCATGCCTTTATGAGCATGCGCTTTAGTGCTCATTTTTCTCGTATTTGGCGACTGTCGTGCTACAAAATGCGTTGAGCCTATCGCACGATGCTCAATGCCTGTCTGGCGAGGTTGAATCAACTTTTTTCAAGCCGTGCCCGCAATGCCAGCATTGCCTTTCAGTCATTCTTGTTATCAGGAAAACCCTATGACATGTGGTTGCTCCGAACCAATCATAATTGACATGTTGACCTCAACCTGCAAAAAGCATCATGGAGGAACACGAAGGAAGCGGCGGAATCAGGGCTTCAACGGACAATAATTTGTATTTCCCCCCTGCTCCAGCCAAGGCCTCGTCTTAACCGTTTTGTGTGCGATATGGACAGCGACAAACCAACCAAATCTTGCAAAAGTTTTTGTATGTCAGGAGCTTTTCTCTCTTGATAAAATGTCACAAGAACATCTATCAATTTTAGATGCTGTTGTGTCACTTTCTGTCGCGCCAGTTGTAACAATGGTAGGAATTCTTCCTGTTTCTCGGTAATATTTCACCACCCTTTTCAATGTACACTGTAGTTAGTCCAATAGTAACATGGTGCTGTTGAGTCAGCATCTTTGTAATTTGACTAAACCTGTGTCCATCCTGCCTTTCCAAAACAATGTTCGATTTCTTGTCCTCACTGACACGCACCATCCTGCTTTGGCGGTAAACAAGACGACATGCCGTATATCTTGGAAATCTTTTGCCGGGAAATTAACTGACGACTCTCACACTTCTTTTCGCACCTGCAAGACATGTACGCTTATATAGAGTACCGCTCGAAAGTCTATAAACCAAACGCGCATGGCTTCCGCGAATGTCCCGCAATGACCGCGGCCTGGTTATGACTTGGCCGAGTGGTTGTTCCCGCGTTGACAAGCCAGGCACACGGCCAAGTCCTCAAGCTTCCGCGCCCGGGTAACAGCCGCGCGTGAGGATCTTTTCTCGTATGAGCATGGACATAGTTCCTTGTCACATTGGTGGTAACTTTATGAAATAAAAAGGCCTATCCATTGCTTAATAAAATCTATCTATCTTGCCCTGTCTATTGACTCTATAGCCTACTGTAATTGTAATTGTTCCGTATTGTGTCAATTTATTCGGATACAGGTGAAAACTACACACGTGAGGATCATCAGCAATGCCTATATGTTTGTACATGTATGTAGCATAAGTATACATATCAGACTTTCAAACCTGAGAGAAATTTTATGAGTAAGACTCCGTGCATGTGACTCCCCACACCAGACCGGGGGTCTGGGGGCCGGCTAGGCCCGCAGAAGCCAGTATTTTCAAAAATCAAGACATGCATTTTAAGGCATTTTAAGGCATTTCCAGGAACTTAAAGGTGTTATTGAAGACAAAATAAAGGTTCTTATTTTTTCTGAATTAAAGCAAATTTTTGTTTGGTGTTTTTACTCAACATTTAAGGCCACTGGTTACTATTCCAGCTTTTACAGTTTTAAAAATTTATTTCCAGCTTTCAAAATGAACCTACCAAACTCTGTTATTCATTCTTTTTGTTTAAACATTACCTTATTATAATGGCTAGTTTTTTGTTTTTTGTTTTTTTTCCATTTTTTTAGGACCTCTTTGCTTGGTCCGTATGAATAACGTTTTCTTTTTTTTTTTTTTTTTTTTTTTTTTTTTGTTATTTTGTTTTTTTTTGTAAATGCGTGAGTTTGCTCAAGACAAGAGTGTGGGCGTGAGAAAAGATTCAAATGCGTGTGTCACACGCGAGATGCGTGTGAGTGGGAAGGTCTGACATATACATACAAAACATATGTTATAACTAATGGTCCTATAGTGTGTTGTTTTCATGGGTCTGCATTTTTTTTTTTAGGCCTACTTAATTTTGTCTGAGCGGGGTCCAATCACATCTGTATTGGAGTAAGCGCTTGGTAACATGCATTTTTAGAAGACTATCGGCATCATATGTAACTTCAAGAATCCGTGCATGACTACTACGTACGATTTTGACATCGCGGACGACAGGCTTTTTTCATAACTTCTGACAGTGACAGCCGGAAAATGAAATTAGGCGATAATAGGGTTGAGTGTTCTAAAAACTTCTCTACTGTCTCAAAGCGTACTTCTGCTTGGAATTTGAGTGTAGAAACAATTGGCACTACCCGCTAGTGAACAAATCATGGCTTTGCACACACCATATTACGATCGAAATTTAAAGTTGTTACTTTCATTGACGGCAATCGTGCAGTTCCGATGCCCCTGATATCGATCAGGCCGAGAGCATGGTGTCACAAACATTGCCCGCCGATTTCAATGACCAGAAATACTTGCCAATTTCGCCACAAAATGCTTTCTTTTCAGACATTTTGAGTTCCCCGAATGGGAGAAATTGCGCAGGGCCTATTTGAAGCTTGGCCGAAGTTCTGAATCCACATGCATGGCTCGTAAATATTAAATAAGCATTCATGCGGGCATACAAATTTTATTTCACGCTGGTCGCACAAGGATTGCATTCGGTGATCAGTAACTTAGATGGCAATCTCTTAAGAAAAGGAGCTACTACGTGGGAACTTAATATTTGTTAGAACATGAGAGAAATGTGCCTCTGAAAGCAGTGAACAACAAAAATGATCTGATGACTGACCATGGTAACGTTAAATTAACTGATTTTCAGCAAATTCCCTGTCTCAACACCGGTGGCAGTGTCTCGGAAGAAACAAGTTTTAACATTACGAACTATTACAGTTTGTCCAGCCAGGCTACTCTCATTAAGATTTTGTGCATAGTTATTAAGTACTCAGACACCATTACAAGCAATTCACCCATGCATGTGTGTGGTGATCGGCGATTCACCCATGCATCGCCCTAATGGCTGGAGCCTTGTCGATTATGTGTTATGCAATAAGTTACCCGGTGACCTGGTAACACACTTAAACGTTGCAGATTGTAACCAGTTGATCAGTGACCATTGCCCGATTGAAATACATTTTAAATTGTGTGGGTGCGATAGCTCACCCGAGTATTTGAAATCTTTTAAAAAAATACCTGGGTCTGTTACACCGTATATCCTGTGGGACGAAAAGTCTCCTGATCTATTTAGAAATGCCTTGGGACACCTTACATTCAAAACCGTTTGCATTCGCTAGAGACGCACATGGCCGACATGTCAGTGGATGGGGCTGCCACGGAACTGAACAGTATACTTTTTGAAGCTGCGAAACGCAGTATAAAAATTATCACTGCTAAAAAGAAGCGTTCCAAAAAGAAAAAAAAACGAGCCGTAAATTTTGATAACGAATGTCAGAATCTAAAAGAAAAAGTAAAACTTTTTAAATGTCTTTTCAATAAATATCCTAAGGACCCGTATATAAGAGGTCAATACTTTGCGTCCACAAAAAAATTTAAAAGTTGTGTTCGAGCTAAACGCCGCGAGTACAAACAAAAAATAATCGATCATATTGAACTATTTCAACAAAATGGCGGTAATCAACAAGAATTCTGGAAAAACATTAAAAAGTTTCTAGATACAAAAATAGATTCTATACTGATGTAATAGAGCCTGATACATGGTATGAATACTTTAAGAATTTGAATACAAAACCTAACTCTATTCCACTGCAGCCCCAACCATTACGTCATGATATATTAGATTTTTTTTACAAGGCTTGATAGTTACAATGTGGAAGGGGACCATCCGCTTAATGATAACTTTAGTGCGGATGAGCTGGACATATTTGATAAACTCAAAACAAACAAACAACCAGGTCCTGACGGAATTAGAAATGCTATGTTAAAATCCGGGAGACATCTCATTGGAAATTCTTTACTTATGCTATGTAATAAAGTCCTTAGAGCACGTCAGTTTCCTTTTGCTTGGAAAATAAGTTATATCATTCCGATACACAAGAAAGGTAAACGAGATATCCCTGCGAACTACAGAGGTATATCACTCCAAAGTTCTGTAAGTAAGTTATTTTCCAAATTATTACATCGCCGTATGAATAAAGTTCTGTCAAATAGTATTTCTTTTCACCAAGGCCAGGGTGGCTACATAGAAGGGCGACAGACTGCTGATAATATTTAAATTTTCTTTTAAAAAAATTAATTGACGATAAATTACTTAACAAAAAAGAAGTTATTTTCTGTATTTGTAGACTTTCGCAGATCATTTGACTCGGTTAACATTGATCTTCTCCTATTCAAACTACATGAAGCGGGTATCAGTATGCATGTCTTACAACTGATTAAAGATATGTATACTGCTACAAAACTTTCTGTCAAATTAAATGAGGGATGTACACCTCAATTCCACAGTTCCATCGGACTGAAACAAAGTTGTCTCCTTAGTCCTTTGTTATTTAATGTATTCATAAATGATTTAGAGCATTTTTTGACTCTTTCTGATCCGTCATCAGGTCTATCTATTGGTGACCTGAGTATCACATCTCTCTGACTCGCCAGACAAATTACAGCAACGTCTTGTAAGACTTGCAAATGTTGGGGTCTGTCTGTTAACATCGAAAAAACAAAAGTTATTATTTTCGACCGAAACGGGTATAGTCAAATACACAGCAATTACACCTTTAAGTATGATGGTAAAAAATTGGACGTGGTAAATTCGTACTGCTACCTCGGTATTATCTTCACATGCAATGGTACTTTTACTTTAGCATCACAGTCTTTAGCAGATAAAGCAAGGAAAGTTTGTCATATGTTAAATAAAAAATGTACGGGTGACAAAGACGTTAATTTGTTACCGAGTACTTAATTACATTTATTCGACATATACGTCAAACCTATCTCACTATACGGGAGTGAAATCTGGTCACCTGCAAATTACCGCCATCGTACTAAGGCCTTAAAAGACCCCCATACTCAAAATCTTGTACAAATTCATGCAGTTGATTTTGTTCAAATCGATTATTGTAAATTTATTTTAGGCGTTGGACGTACAACCTCAAATGATGCTTCTTTGGCTGAGCTAGGTAAATATCACTTGGATATAGACATTAAAATGAAAATTATTAAATACTGGTTTAGACTGATTTCTCTCCCGGAAAATGATATTTTAAGAAAGTCCTATAATGTATCGTTTGAGTTAGACGGATTAGGTTTTACCACTTGGGTTACTGCTCCAAGGATGATTCTCCAGAAAAATGGATTTAATTATGTTTGGCTCAAACAGGGAATTACGGATTATGTAGATAGCAGCGAATTTTTCACATAACTGGCACACTCTCTCACATGTCAAAGTGAGCAACTATTTTTCTCTAAAATTTGGAATGATGTCGACGGAAAAACTACTGAATTGGATTCCTATAGATCATACCAAGACACATATAAATTTGAAAATTATTTGGACGAAATAAAAGACTTTAAATACAGACGTAGTCTCACACGTTTAAGGCTGAGTAATCATAGTTTGCAAATTGAAACCGGGAGATATGTAGGCGAGGAGAGACATGAAAGAGTTTGCCAATTTTGCGATAAAAACGTTATAGAAAACGAAAAACATCTTTTAATCTCTTGTCCTTTGTATGATAAATTTCGCATTCCTTTATATGATACAATAAGTAAATACCACCGTAATTTTTAGACTTCTCGGACGACCAAAAATTAGACGTTACTATGAAACCTGATACTCTCATTGTTGGAGCTGTAGCATCGTACATATACCGTTCCGTCGAGTTCAGGACAATGCGTCTCCCACATGAGCAAGTCTCCTGAGCCCGACGGCGGAGTATATATAGTCTGAACAATTATTCATGTACAGGGTTTTCTGTATTTTTTTCAGTGCCCTAAATTTCATGTATATAACTATTTGCCAATTTTAGTTTGTCTATCCTTCTGACATGTAAATTGTATATATTTGCTCTTATTATATGTATGATGAGCAATTTTACTGTATGTATTTTAATTGTATGCTATGAGCCCGATTGGGCAAAAGAAGCAATAAAGCACATTATTATTGTGTTACGCGGCCCTTCTGATTACATGAATTTTTTTTGTTTGTTTTTTGTTTTGTTTTGTTTTTTGTTTTTGTTTTTGTTTTTGTTTTCTTTTTCTTTTTTTTTTTTTGATAGACGCAAACGAAGGCAGCTTCTGTCATTCGTTTCCTTACCTTTTTTTCAATTATAGCAGATAGCCAGTTAATATTTTATTCTTGGAAAAAAATAATTCTTCGTCGCATTGGCGCTAAGAAGATGCATGTCAACAACTTCTGTTCAATGTATTTACATTGCATTCATGAGCTAATTATGTCTAGCTAACGTCCGGTGACCGACACATTGTCGAATTCCACTCCGCCAATGACAATTTCGTCGATCTTCCGTTTCTTCCAAATCAAACTGCGTCAACAATTAAAATAATCGAAGACAAGAACAGCTGAATGATCAATGATGTCGAACACAATTTTGGGCGAAAAGTGCTAATAATTATTATCAAAATTTCTGCGATAGTTCAACAAGTTTCTGCAGAATTGCCAGACGACTGTAACACTGGATGGTAGGCCTACAACCGGTACTACTGTAGGCTGTATACCCTAGTGTTTCGTTAGTTCCTGAGCTGCGCAAAAAACCAACAATAAAAAAAAAAAAATGGAAAAATAAAATTCCTATGTTTATTTTATTCTATTGTATGTCAGCAAACGGAGATATCTGAATTAAGCCCTGTTCACACTGCTTAAAATTACCGCATTTAATTCGAAAGTCATCCGAAAGTGCAGTTCACACTACATATTATTTTTCCTGCATTCGTACAGAATGCGAAATCTACTTCCGAAAGGAAAACCTGCTAGGGGAGGTGGTTTTTTACCGAATGCTTACCGGTAGCATCCACATTCGGAAGTTTCTGAGCGTGTCTGAACGCGACATCCGCAAGTAATCCTAAATGTAGAACTCGACGCATGCGCACATATGCCAACCCAGATCCAGTCACTTCCTCTCAGTTTGTAAACAAGCAACACACAAGTTGTACTATAGACGCCCTTGTAAATAATGGGATTTACGCACGAGCAAACCCTTGCTTTAATTGAATTGTGGGGAGATGAAAGAGTCCAGGCTGAGCGATAATGCCAGAAATAAAAACGTTCGCCTTCGATGGGCAGCAGATCTGGCGTATAATTGCTGTCTTCGTCGGCGTCTTGCTGCCAGGCATGCACGTCGTCTAGCATAGATGTCATCCTGTTGTTTGTTATATATTTGCCATATGTAATTGAACATAAGACTTAGAACAACTGCTCGAAAAACATCTCTGTGAAGGACCATAACTATTCGTCCGCTTTGTTTACAGTGACAACGAAAGATATGCGCATGTCCGAACCCGCCAATTCAGTATCAATTCCAAAAGCACACATGACAGTGTGGACGATCAAACCGCATTTTAATCGGTAGTCAGGTAACAGTCTGAACGGAACTTTCGCATGTCTTTCGGAAGTGCTTAAGTCCGAATGCTGATTCCGAAAGGAAAATTACCGCAGTGTGAACACAGCATTATTGTTTTGTTAATCAATTATCACATCAATCGAGGTAAACCGCCTTCTTCAGAAATTACTGAAGTACACTGATCACTTTTCCAGAATACATGACGGAAAGGCGCTGTGCCTCGATCAAAGACAATCTGCTACCAACTATACCTAGAGAAAACAAAACAAAACATCCTCCCCCACCCCTCCCTCCCTCGCCCAAAAGTTTTTTTTTTCTTTTTTTTTTTTTCGTGGAACTTCTAACGGATCTTCGCAAAAAAATCCCTAATAAATTTGCATTCGCCAGAAATAACTTTTCTGCTAATTTCTCTGTCGACCATATCTAATTTTGTCATAATGTTTTTCGCCTTCACTGATTTATCGACGAAGTTGGTTTCAGCAGTGGGGTATTTGGGGTCATAAATTTGCATTCCGAATCCGTTAAGTCTTTCTTGACGAATCCATTGACCTCTTTGAACCTCTTTATCCAATCATAACTTATCATTTTTGGGCCTTAAACAATTACATTCATAACTGTGACCAGGAAACTTCCAGCTCCGAGATAACAGAATTGTGAATATCCTGAAAAATGCATTTATACTTGTGAAGCTTTGTGCCTTCAACCCAAGCCAACCCAACCACCCCAAAGTACAAAAACAATAATAGATAAAAAAAATGCGATTCAATGGATTCAGTATGAAAACATTCCTTGCTAACGGTTACCTTGTGCATTGCAAAGCGTAGAACAGATTACCTGCACACTGAATTTTATTAGAAAGCACACAGAGAACTTCCACGGCTACTGCAAAGATCATAACAAAAGTTCCGACTTGTTTTGCCGGTAGCACGCCAGGCACACAGTCTTTCGTTTCTCGGTTTCTAGAAAATTTCCATCACGCGACCAATCGTGCCCTAGAAAAATCCTCTTCGTGGTCATGCTGTGGTCACCCATGACAACGGACGAATCCATCCATATCCACAGGACATCACGGCTAGTATTTTTTATCCACAATGTGTGTACAGAAGAATTAATATTAACGTTGACATAACTTTACATGAAAATATATTTTATTTAACATGCGATAGCTCTCTTCTTCTGGTCGATTTTGATAAGAGTTCCATGCAACTGCTTCGGGACTACCAGGAAGCATACTGACACTGTATCCCCTCCGTGAGCAAAGTAATAACGGTCTGGCATTTTTCATTCGCCTGCATTTGATTTTGATGGCTGTATCAGGTATGGAATCATTGATTTAGGCACATAGTTACACATGGGGCCTAAATTAAATACATTTCTGTGTCGTATCTTTTTGCAATCAAAGTTACTAGACAAGAAAGAGAAGAAGAAAAAAAAAAGAAAAAAATCATCGCAATTAAAATGGGAAATCAAGGATGGATACATTGCAATGTCAAAATACTGACTGCTCGGATGACTATTCAACTTCAAGTTCTGAATGATGCCGGCACTTCAAATGGCCGTCACCATGTACTGCTAAAATACTGGTTACATAACTCGCAAGATCTAAAACTTTGTGAAAGTGCACAAGCAAGAAATTGTGTGTGTGTGTGTGTGTGTGTGTCGATTATCAAGCAGTGGCTATCATCCCGGCACAAGTTAGCTCCGGGACCGGTGCCTGAATGGGTCCATCACTTGTCGGCCATATTTCAATTTGTCGTATATTTCGGCATCGAAGTTTTTCAGCCAGTTGTGACCTGTCGGGATATTGGTATGACAAGCTTTTGTTGCGTTAAAGGCACGAGTTTAAAACTGAAACTAGTGAAAGTTTGAAGCCAGTTATCTGAAACCGACGTTACTTCAAACAGTCCCCAAAACAAGTGATGCAGTGTGGTCATTTTGGCACCTGGCAAGTTGCCTGTGTAACGAGATTCTGCACGACGGCAGGCAAATGATTGACAGCTCTGCAGACTAGACCACAGGCGCTCGTAACGTTCAGTCAGTAAAGCTTCCGTGCTAATATACTCGGTGTGTGTGTGTGGGGGGGGGGGGGGGGAGGAGTAATGCCAGTGGATTAAGAGGGTGGACCTGGAACATCTGTGCGTTCAATAACCCACATAGGGCCATATCTGCAATAAAATATTGTGTATTCATCTGTGCGATCAATTATTTGTGCTAATAAGATGGTGGCGGATGGGCCTAAAACCACAACGTCGTCACATGGAGCTCCTATATAGAAAGGTATGAAACGAAGCTCACATCTGGACCACCACCCCGCTTCACGTTTGGCATGATTTCTCCGTTTCTGAACACACCGACAAGCTGTAACTCACCAGTTTATTCCAAAACTATTTTCTACAGGTATATCACACAGATAATCCATTGAAATCCGCATATATCCACACTACAGCAACACGGAAGCTTTACTGACTGAACGTTACGAGCGCCTCTGGACTAGACTTCCACTTGCATGGTGCACACCGGTATATGCAAGTCATCGCGATTCGGTCTTGGTACCTGGAGCATATTTATTTATTTATTTATTTATTTATTTATTTATTTACCAGGGTTACCGGCCCATGGCATGTATGGGCTAACTGGTTATTGCGTATCAAGGGTTAGCCTACCAACTCAGTGCTGAAAGCAAAGCACCGGTCACTGATCTCGCATGCAACTTTGTTGTAAGTTTAACTTGCAAATTCGGACAATTGTTCTTGTAGGCCTCGACGTGTATTGTAAGAATTATTCTGTTCATGTTTCTGCAACTGAATTGAAGGTGATATGAACTATCCAAAGGCAAGACCGCGGTAGCGCCCATCGGTCACAAGCTAACGGGTGTGTTACACTATACCTATTACAGTAAAGCCTGTCCTTGTGGACACCTGCTTAAAGCTGACTGTTTTGGCCAGAACTGAATATTTTAAAGTCATTTTCATATTGGTGATACCTTTTTACAGTGGACCCTGTCTATTGTGTATTGCGGACACTTTAGGGGGTACCAACTGCAAAATTAACCTGTCCATTGCGGACACAATATATCAGTGCATTTTTTGCAACTTGTTATGTTCCAAGCTGTAATGCCTGAACAAAGCCGTGCATGTTAAGCTGAAATCAAAGACTAATTAAGCCATTGTTCAGTAGCCTGTAACACATAATAAGCTCACTCAGCCAGGCAGTTAGGCTGCAATGCCTCAACGAACATGTCAGTTGTCTCTGAGCATTGGTGCTTATGTTGAGTGAGGTTGCTCAAACTTTCTCCGTCTATCAAGCAATTAAGCTCCATAGATCAATCATTAAGCCTAAAACAAAGGACCCACTGAGACTCATGTGAAGTTATTCATAATTTGTAACAATGGCACATACAGTTATACTGTACTCCTAGGATAAGATATCCCTGTGGTATGTTTGTTGTTTGTTTCTTTTTTGTAAGTAAAAGAAATTACGCAAACTTTCTTTAGCCTGGTAAGCCCATACATACACAATTTTCCCTTCAAAGATAAAAACTGTAACATACCAAGTTAAGATGAGTTTGAGTAAAGTGTCAGGGGCATAATGTACAAAAACTGAGAGCAGATGCTGCATGATCACTTGTGCAAAAAAGGTTTTACAGAGTTACCACTCAATCTCCAGAGTCACATTTCATTTTCGTGACAGTTCGTAGCATTTAACAGTCACCATGGCCTCCCCTCGGAGTGCTAAGAGAAATGAGTAACAATCAAAGACAAAGTTGCAGTGAAAAAGGAAAAAGCTACCGCACTATTGCAGAAATGTTTAAGTGTGGGAAGTCCCAAGTTTCACAGATACTGAAGCGTGAGGCAGACATCCTGGATGCAAATGAGACAGTGTGTAAAATCATTTATATTGGTTAAAATTTGTGTTGTTGCGGTGTAATAAAGTTATCTAACTTTGAGTTTTCTTGTTTTTTTTAATATAATGATTGAATGGAATAAGATGGATACACATGTGCATATTTTATGACAGTATATACAAGTTTATTTCCCTTGATACAAATGTACCCTGATATCCCAAAAGTTCAGCCCCTGCCTATTGTGGACACCTGTCTATTGCGGACACTTTTGCCAGAACCACAGGTGTCCACAATAGACAGGTTTTACTGCTATTATTTTATCGGCAGTAAAATCTTAACACTGGCCAGGATGGTAGGCCTATTTCTGATGAAGTCCACTCGAGTGACCGGATATTGTGATTTCCATTTTTTTTTTTTTAATAATGGTGACACACACACAGTTGACCCGATCTGTTGACTATATGCTGGGCTTCTGGATACCAAAATGATAGAGCTTATGAAGGATGATTCGTAAATTGTGACACTGAAAGTGGATCTGCATGTACATGTACGTGTACCTTGTTGTTTTAATACTGTGCAAAATAAATCCTGAAGTACATGTATACGTTTATATACACATTAAAGAACGAACTTAAGATATGTTAAGTGTTTTTCTAGCTCTGAGTTGGACAAATTTCGTTGTATGCCTTCTTACCACTTTACAATCATATGCGAGGTTTTTGTTTTTATCTTTTATGCAATTTAAAATGCGAGCCACGAAGGACAACCCAGTTTGTTAAATGCGCGAAGTGACTGCAAGTGTAAAGCACCGGGCATGTCGCACGATGTGGTCGCCACTCGCACGATGCTCGCTTGCAATTCGTGCGATGCTCGTCCATTGGCACGTAGCCAGACGCATTGCTAGCCAAATGCGAAGAGGGACAAGCACGCTGTCGCATGATGCGAGCACCTTATTTGAGCATGCACTGTACATGACCTTGTGTCTCGCATTACCAAACAGACCAGTTCATAGGACTCGGGTTTATTCGGTTCACTTCGGGAATCGCACCCTGCTTTGTTTGCATTTTGTGCTCGGCCACGATGGCCGGATAACACGTGAAAGCATAAGAAAGTTAATAAAACACAGGATGTGCTTGGATTTAACGAAAAATCACACTGTCAGCAATCTATAAATGCACATTTCACCACTGATGTGACATTTTAGGTGAAAGATTTGCACTGTTCAACATAATTCATGCTGTAATCACTGGCGTTATCCCTGGCATCCGTTGTAAACATATGACGGCATGGGCCCAACTGGGCTACTTACTTATTGGACAATCAGGCCAACAATGGAATGCATAATTAATTACGGTCCGGAAAAAGTTCGGTACAACTCGGTATGGACAGGTCTATTGTCGTGAGTATGGTAGGTAAAAGCTACCGAGGGGGCTATTTTTTTTTCTTATCAAATCTATCTCCCATCAATCAGTAACGGTTGACACACGGACATCTTAGTCCGTTTGGCCCTCACTTTGCATGAGTTAAATGCTGACTTGGACTTTTTGTCTGGTTGTGTGGGTGTACTGTATCCAGTCAAACAGTCTTCACAAAGACTGATAAATAAACACAACTGAAGACATACTTTCAAACTCTGGTGGTGTACAACATAATTCTTTAAACGCTTACTGGACAAACATAATGACAGTGATGACGATGAACAGATAGAAATAATTACTCATCCTCCACATTATTTTGACGATCTAGAATCTATTTTGAATACTAATCGAAACATATTTACAATTTTAACATTTAATGTAACTCGGCTCATGTTAAATTCGCAGACGTTGAAGCATCTTTACACGAGTTGCGTCCAAAAATTTGAATTCAGCGGAATTTGTCTGCCAGAGTGCTACATAAAAAATGACACTGATCTCACTCCAGATGCAAATTGAATGTTATACCTGCATTCCACAGGGCCAACTATGTTTTCCAAAAGGAGGTTTGATCATATGTTTGCATGATAACTGTAATTCTAAGCCATCAACTCATATAGAAACAACCGAAGTTCGGGAAAGCCAATTTATTGCAGTAACTGGTGGTTCTCGGTAATGTGTATGGACCACCGAGCGATATCTTGAGAATTACCGTTTATTTATTGATGAATTCTCATAGATATTATCACGATTACAAAAGAGAAATTGTGAAGTGCCTATTTGTAGAAATTCAAAATTGATTTATTTAAAATACACGAAACAGAGATATTTCAAGAACTTTTCGATACCGATACACACAATTTTTCCCAGACTAACTTTTCCAACCATTTTCCAATACTGGAGAAACTTATATAGATAACAATATTTTATAAAATCCGCGACGTGTCCCTCAAGTAACCAGCTGAACATATGGTAAAGCTGTTATCAGAAAACCTTTTTGCTTGTTTACATGTCCATGTTACAAAACATAAATTGCCTGAACTAATCAAAAGAAATAAACAATCATCTGATATTAAAAAATTCGACGAAGAGCTTAAAGATGACAATATCGATAAAAACAAAGAATGAATAAAGACCCATATGCAAACCTGGCTGAAACATTTTATCAAATGTGAATATTCATCCCCACAATACCAGATACTCTGGAATTCTATTAATGCGTCGTTACGTTCACGGCTTTGCAAAACAGTGTCTTAAGTTTGATTTACCGGAAATAATGGACAAACTGCCTTCTAATATTCACGATGCATTTCATGTACACAGCCCTCAAGATTAATCAGGTATTCTAATACACATGGTATTATATATATATATATATATATATATATATATATATATATATATATATATATATATATATATATATATGTATATATATATATATATATATATATATATATATATATATATATACATACATATGTATATAATAGTTAGGTTATGGAATGAATTACCGCTCCATATTTGTCAGTCTGCATCACTTCAAGTTTTTAAATTCATGTCATGGAGACATCAGATTCCTTGAGTTTTACAATTTTGGTAACAGATTTTTATCCGTTTGGCACAGTCGTTTACGTTTGGGAGCCAGTCAACTAAGTTCCTTTTCATTTAAGAATGGTGTATTGGACAATACCTTGGTGCTCCTGTAGTTCAGGTGTTGAAGATACATGGCATTATTTCTTTGCGTGCCCGTCATTTATTGTACCACGATCAAAATTACATTCCATTTTACTCCCTTCGCCCGATTCACTTTGCAAACAGTATTGAATGGTTCTCGTGAATGATTTTTGCGCGACTATGAGCAAATCTCCCAGCAATGCATGAATACACCTTGGCTACTGGTCGATTTGAACCAACAGGCATTGGCTAAACCAAACCTTTGCTGTTTGAGCTCATATTTACATGTAAATGTGGGCAGCAATTGAGAGTGCTCTCTTACGTTTATTTTGAGCCCTTCTATTCGTCCTTGTCTTGTGATCGTTATCTTCAAACGTGTTTGGTCATGTTTTGTGTCCTGTCTGTGTCTTTTCTTCGCAAGCATGAATTGAGTAAGGCACAGACTAGTCTTGCTCGAGATTCTTTCTTTGTTAATTCGTTAAAAAATATATCTAATGAATATTATAAAAATACATGAGGAAGTGGCCATAGCGTCCAGTTAGAACAAGCAACATATTTAGCCCGGCCGCGAAGCGTTCCTGGCAAGGAGTGAACACTCCTCGACAGGCCCGTTTCGCGGCCTAGCTTGTTCTAGCTCGGCGCTATGACCGCCTCTCATTTTGGTTTATAATATTCAATGGCTATTTTGTTTTAGAATGAATGAATTACAAAAGGGTCTTATGCAAGACTAGACACAACCCTCTTTTCCAATTGTATAATCTGTATTGGAGTATCTTTATTCTTGCTCAGTTGAGAAATAAAATATATTTGAAGCAATAAAATTAATCCGAGTCCTACTGTGCACGGTCATTTACATGAAACATAAATGCTAGCTGGGAGTCTTCCTGTTTCCCTCAATAGTGTCATGAGCAGTCAGTTTGATGATCAAATCAAACCAATGCCTGTCATTTAGAATAATGTCGCGAACATACAAAAGGCAAAATTCTTGATTGGCCATGCATTTCCCGTTTTTGCCCATACCTTTCAACATAATATCTATACTGGATTAACAGAAGACAAGTGTCTGCTACTTCAAATATGATTCCACAGTTATCATCCCATCATGAATGTGCGGGAAAAAAAAAACAAAAACAAAAACAAACAAAAAAAACAAAACGATTTTGAGCACAGTATTCTCCTAAAAAGTGTGCCTGCCTCGTTTAAATAGCACTAACGAAATGTTAGCTAACTAGTAAAGTTGGAAAATAAAGTAAATGTTGTACGACGTGATAGTGTTTCGGGGCTTAAGTCAAAATTTGATTCCATGTGGCATTGCACAGGAAAAAACGTAGGCGACTCTAGCTACACGTGATCCGCCTGCTGCGATTTCAATTCAGCACTATGGGTGGTCGAAACTACCCCATTGTTCCCCTTGGTTTACTCTATGTTGATCAGTTTGTGTCAATATATATATATATATATATATATATACATATATATATATATATATATATATATATATATATATATATATATATATATATATATATATATATATATATAGTGAGAGAGAGAGAGTAGTTAATATAAAGTCGTCAGGGCAGCGGTAAAGAGAAGCATAGACATAGAGTTCTGTTTTAAATAATTTAGATAATGTAATGACAGCAAATAGATTCCAGAATTACTTAAGCATCAACATTCAGCTTCCAATACCAATGCGAAGAAACAAATTTCACTTCTGGCTTGAGACAGGTAGTCCCCCATGAAAGGCAACTGGTGGTTTTAAACCAGTCCTTTCAACCTTTAAAATATTCCTTAGTAACTACAGCCCATGGTGTTTCCAAAATGAATAGGCCTAACCATTCAAAACCCAAAGTTTATCACTTCTGCCCAAAATAAAACGAGAAATGGCAGGCCTATCACTTTTTGGTGACAGGTGCACGTTGTAGTTACAGGCTGGACTGACTTGTCTTCGAAAACAGTACTGGCCTTCGACTCGTACCATTTTGAAGTGCAGATTTATGAAAACGTTAATAAACTTCGGGTTCAATTTATTTAAATTTACCAGCATTTCTAGGTCATGAATGCTTTAAATTATACGGAAAAGAAGTGAAAGTGTGACTTCATTTTAGTCTATTGTTAAATTGTACAAGCTCAGTGCCCTGGCATGCTTGATGTGTTGCTCTGTGACGTTAATTTTGGGGACAGCGAGTGTAAAGAATTACTCTGTTCATGATTGGGAAAACGAAATGTGGTCTGGCCACGGGCAAGTGCAAAAGATTTTTTTTATTGCGCGTGGGAGGGGAAGCGGGCGGTTACCTTCTTGGGCATATTTCCTTATCGTACTTGTCCACTTGAGGTCTCTACATTTTCAGTATTTCGTAACAATAAAAAATTATAATTATTTTAACTTTCCTATCTTGTACTAGAGCAATAATGCTACCTGTACCAACGTACTGGGTCACCTACTTACCCCCCCCCCCCCCCATTAAAGTGCTGACTGGAGGTCCAGAGTTCATGCTATATGAGTATGGACTGTTTATACCCAGTTGCCCATTAAGGGTATTAAGCAGGATATTGGGTACTCGCAGCATGTGGTGTTGTGGATATACGCATGTCCCATTCACTGCTAGATACGTTGGGCAAAGGTTGCTGGCTCAAGAGCAGACCATTCCCTAAACAAAAATATTAAAATATACAAATGAAAGAAGAATAGCCGAGTTATATAGAGACCAACTATATTATTTATCTTTGTCACAAAATGGTAAATTTTTGGAAAAGATCTCCTTCAAAAATCCATTACAAAAACAGACGTATGAGTTATCTGTGTACGCCTATATAATCGTTTTTAATGTTCGCACAACAAGCATTTATGCACTCTTGCAGGTTAAGGAAGCTCGTGTTTTGGTTATTATATTTGTATTTGTGTCTTTTTGCCCAGAACCACTTCCTAGTAGTCAATATCCTATTCCGCAGTTCGAACTCATTACTCTCCATAAGCTAACCTGTCCCTGTCTAACCTGTATACATATGGAATTACTATTGTCTATATTGCACACGTTCCTCTGTAAAATTTTGACATAGGCTGTATCAGCCCAAATAAATTAAAGGGTCTTCAGCGGGTAACTACTCAACATGTTTCGGAGCCTTTTACCCGTACATGTCTCTCTGAGTAGCGGCTCCTTGTCTAAGCTAAATATTCAGCAAAGACAACCCACATAATAAAGAATAAATAAGAACGTGGCAAATGATGAATTAGCTAAATACGTGAAGTTTTGCTTATAAATGCAGAGCTTCGTTATGAAAGAAGAACCCCTGTCAAACAAACCATAATTACTAAATTTGTATAGTACAGGTTCAGATAAGAACAATTTGACTTACCCCTGAACCAATATGTACCCTTTCTGGCTGGACAGTTTATCCTAGTTAAACCACCCGCCAGTGTATAACTGAAGTGGAAACAAGCTGGGGCCTTATATTCAGTCCCAGTGATAGTAAAATAAACAGTTGCAACTAGACCACCTGTACAAACCAAGGGAAATCCCAACAAGGACTGTAACAATGGACATCCTGCACCAGAAATGTAAAACAAACTCTGTGATGACACCTACCCCCCAAACAATTAAGCTCTATTTAACTGCCAACTCTGAGTCAATGTATCAACTTAATGTGTCAGGTTTGTGACATTTAAGAAAATACTGTCAATTTTGAGTAAATGTGCATTTAGGCATGTCAGAAAAGAATGAAAGTCATTAGCATTTATGTCAAAAAACATGTTATCAAAACAATTTTTCTTAACAGGATTTTGAGTACAATTAGGCAAGCTTGGAACTGTCGTCAGTAGCTGCTTGCTACCTATAGCCCCTGGGGGTTTGACCTAACAGAAAACAAGCAATCCTAAAATGTCCGAAAGGTGAACATTAAAACAGAATGATGCCAAAAGATAAAGTTAAGTAGCAAAACCGACAAGTCTAAAAACTGTAAATTATTGTAGCCAAACTTTCTAATAATCTTTGGATATTAACTGCTAAATTATAGGGCAAGTCAGAAAAGAATGAAAGTCATTATTTGTACTCAAGTCAAGAGAATGCAACGAAAATGTAATATTTCTTAAACAGATATCAAGCACAATTAGGCGAGCTTGTAACTGTCGTCAGTAGCTGCTTGCTACCTATAGCCCCTGGGGGTTTGACCTAACAGAAAACAAGCTAGCCTAAAATGTCTGAAAGGTGAACATTAAAACAGAATGATGCCAAAAGATAAAATTAAGTAGCAAAACAGGCAAGTCTAAAATCTCTAAAATTATTGAAGCCAAACTTTCTAACCATCTCTATTGTTATAAATGGGAAGGAAAAACTAGCTAGACACATTTTAATCTAGTTGCAAGCACCCCCAAGAGCTGTGTGGCAATTGCTGTCAAAGAAGGATAAAGCAAAGCGGCGCTTCCCACACCACTGAAGTGGGCATGGGTCAACATTAAGTGGTTAAAGAGACAAATAAGAGTCTAGTTGTTGCTGCTCTATTTGGGATTTTTGTCATGGAAGGAGGAAGACAAACTGTCCAAACCGCTGAACCAACAAGGCAAAATTCACATTTACTTCGGCTACCTTTTACAGGTGATGCACTCTCGTCCAGCTGGCGACGTTTTGAGTCATGGCCAGCAACATCAGTATCAGCATAAAATGGTTAACGAACCACTTACTCATCTGATAACTACCCCGTGGCGCCAACCACACTCTTAAAGGCCACTCCTGGGAGAATTATGTCATTTTAAACGCGTATCAGCTTGAAACGGGTTACACAACAGCTGCTATTTGCATATAGTGCCAAACATTTTTGACCTTCGTTTTTAGAAACAATATTCTTAGACACTGTCCCTGAAGTTAAAATAGCACTATACACTATTAGTTGATATAACTAAGACTTGTAAATCACATGTTTATGATTCGATGCATCGTCGCCTGCCGTGAGACGCTAAATGTGCTATGGTAGCATGAACAGTGCTCGTTTCATACCACTCTTCGAACCAGGGCACTAGAAATTAAGGGCATATTGTCGGCCAGTTCAAATTTGTTCAGAAAATTGTATAGCAAATAGATTATTTAAGTTTCCAGAAACGCGCAGTAGTTCTACAAAATTAAGTGGTTTTCGTAAAATCTAAGGCAGCAAAATGGCAAAGTATAACAAATTTTATATAACATCGGTTAGAAAATAAAGATATGTGTTTGGAGATTTTTATAGATTAAGACAAGTGCCTCCGGTAGTGCCCAGGTAACAAATTAAACTTACGTCAAAAGAGGTAATGTGTAAAAGGGAAAACATCCATTTTAAACATATTTCAAGAAATGTCCAAATTACCGAAGGTCTTACAAACGTGTACCTTCAAGCCGTCCTTCCGTAAAAAATGTTCATCGACCCAGCCAGTGCTAGAAACTCAGAGACCCAAGTTGTCCAAAAGAGTACATATTTTTTCAGTGGCCCACATGAGACATATGTGGGCCAAAGGGTAAAGCAAGCGGCCAAAGCAATGCTGGGGGGGGGGGGTCTGGGGGCATCCCCCTTCGAATTTGAGCATAAAAAGTGGTGCATTCTGGGGAGGTTGGAGTGTAAAATCTTGCCTTGACATGGTTGACGAAATCACAACACTTTAGTCCTTTTTGTACTGACTTGGCTATTTTCCCTCCGATTGTTCAAAAATTTTGTGGTAATAAGCAAAAATTGGTAAAAAATAAAAAAAAAAAAAATAAAAAATAAAAGACCATCGCCATGTTATCAGTTAAGATAAGACAATTTTTGTATTTATACATGTTACGCATTAGGGAAATTTTTGCACACATATGTTTATTAATTCTGGGAAACTTAACATATAAATTATCCCGCTATTAGTAAGTGGTATATTTTCCCTACAAAAGCAAGAGGAAAAAAAGTACATTGAGATAATTCACTAGGCCCAAATATAGTTACTTTTATCACTGAAGTTTTGATCCATTGATAATATCTTATTCACACATATACTAGCATTGTTCAATATAATTGTTGAAAGAACACCAAACTTTGATGCATGAAATGGGAGCACCGAATTCCTAGCGAATCTTGTAATTGCTTATTTCCATGGCGGACCACAACATGAAAATAGCAAGTATGAAATCAGAAAAATAATAAGTTGCTTTGAACAGATTTGTAGCTGAAATGTTTTAATCATTTATGAATTAAAAGATTGATCTAAATTTTCAATAAATAAATAAATAAATAAATAAATAAATAAATAAATAAATAAATAAATCTTACGACACTATGATACTGACATCATAACTATGTTGTGCGCGATCTGCGTATCTATGCTCTCGGCGGATCGCGCTGCGCATTCTTTGCATCTGTGGTTCGCGCACACAACGATAGATCGCGCTGCGCGTTCTTTCGATTTGTTTGTGACCACTGGTGTGACACACACGATGTTCATATTTTCGCTGCACTTTCCATGGACTGTAGTCAGTGTTACCTGTTGAGTGGCGTGTCACCAGCTTTTTGGTGTCCGTTTTAATAAAGGCCCGTAACCGAATAAAGGGAATAAATAGGGGTGTGAGGAGATAGTTATACATTATGGATCACCAAGGTGCTTCTATACGAAATGTAAACATGCGGTTTTGGGGGGTAAAAGTCAGAGTGAAAAACGCGGAATGCATTAAGCGGTCATGGACATGTTCCCACCAGAAGTGTCGACTCTTGCAGAAACTCCTTTTTTTTTTTTTTTTTTTAAGGTGGCCAAAGTGCGCGGAAATGTGGCCATAAAATTGGACCGGTCTCTGAAATAGCTTGGATATTACACGAGAGGGATTAATATAGGTACTGCCTTTTTCCAAATTGTATTTATGAAATAAAATACGTTTAAACCAAATAGCTTGGGTAAGTTATTGGTAATATTGCTGTACTAAGCGTGTGGCCACCTTTTGCACATGCAATGCCCGTATAATACAGTACAGTATCCCCATAGTTAAACGCGCTGCGCCATCCACGAATTGTTGCGCTATTCATCAATGTGTGCGCTAAAGCTAGGTTTCCATGTGCGCGTATCGCGCATTGCGTACAACGTATTGCGTAGTTGGGGGTACGTATTGCGTACCGCGGATACCATTTTCTATGTATCCGCAAACCAGGTGTATACTGTACGTATGTATGTTTACTTTTGTAGCAATTGGCGCCATTTTGTGTATGTTACGCGCGTCTACCCTGCGTGATGCGTACAAAATCGCCACACAGAGCGATTGAAACGCATAGGCAACACGCAGTTCGCACTACGCAGTACGCACTACGCATACATGGAAATGGGGTAGTTAATTTTAAGTCAATCAATTATTACGCACTACGCAGTACGCAATACGCAGTACGCGCACATGGAAACCCAGCTTAACCGCAGAGCCACAGAATGCGCAAATCGGTAAAACGTGCACAACAAATATTTAAAGCGGTCCCTCTCCAGTACTCCCACCCCCTGGCAGTCATGTATTAGTGATTATTTTACCTTAGTTTTTAAAATGTCTTTACATTCACTCTCTTTGATATACTCTGACAGGGTATATCAGTATAATCATGGTACAGTAGTACCTGCACTTACCGACCCAGTCCATACCTAGTTAAAACGACCAGTTTTCCTTGGCACAGGCACTTTGCAATGTTGAATGACCTGACGCGAACGACCCAAGTGCTGCCCAACTGGAAATCTCTGTAGTATCATATCAAATTTAGATTCCCTGGAGCATTTTCTCAACTTTTCACATGAGAAACACTTATTTAAGATGAATTCTATAGCATTTATCAAGAACTGTGATGCAAACGTTTGCTCCAATGCTCCAGTTGGACAGCCATTGACCAGCTGCAACACGCAACCAACGAACACCGGTAAAAAAGCAGTTGTTCTGATCAACCGCAACCAAGTTGCAGATTAACAAAAGAGCTGGCCAACGTGCCGTTATTTTACAGTAAAGTCAACACAAACGCAGCATTTCATTTCAACTTGTCTGGATGGTTAACTTTGGCCAGGGAAAAAGCATAGCTGCTGCTCTGAGTTACCAGGTGAATCGGTCGTCAACATATTATTAATAGATGCCTTACTATTTTAACGTTAAGCTGTCCGCCAGGTTGTGTCTGAAACAGTTATCATCCATTAGTTATAAATCCAAATGCAACACAATACTACCATGTCATGCATGCACACACGGTGCATGAGCGCTATTTATAAACATGTTGCAATGCATTGTGGGAAAGGAAAATCACAGTGAATCGCGGCCACGTGTTTTCAGCACGCTTCCAAGTGTCTGTTCTTCGAGGAAACAGGGCAAACGGTCGTTAATGTACTCTTAAAACATGACTTACTGTCTTAACTTTAATCTGCGTGCTCGGTTGGGTCCGCGCGCAGCAGTTATCATCGTTCGTTACAAATCAAAATGCGATACAACGCCATGTGGTGGCGAGCGCCATTTTGAACATTGCGCAATGTATGCAATGATTGCGGAATAGTCTCACAAAAATACATTTGATTTGAATATCAAAGTGAATCGTGGCCACAGCATATGTCATTTAATTATTCATGCTCTGAAACATATGCAAAATATATACTTTTGGTTTCATATATTACAACCCTCTTCCCACCCCCACTCGGCAAGATCACCCCAATGGTCATTTACAAACCATTGGCATTGGGTGCAGAATTGACAATTTTCATAATGGCAGCCAAGTCGATTGAATATTTTGAAGAGGTAGAATCCAAAATATTTGTGTGATCAGTGTAAAAGGAAGGTTAATTTGTCGAATGAATGTAATGTACAATATATAATGGGACTTTTCCAGAGTGAATATTACCTGCAAATGCAAATACAACGACAACAGACACCAGATGTGGGCCCCAGAATACGGGTTTTGTACCAGAAAGCTTAGTCGCCCTGAGGCAGTGAATTCAGGGTCAACAATAAGCGCCCCACTGCGTCAAAATCGAGTTTGCTCATACATTTAATGAGTGTGAGTGTGTCTGTGTGTGTGTGTGTGTGTGTGTGTGTGTGTTTGATATTTGCCAGTTCTTCACTAAAACGACACATGAATTAGGCTATACTGAAATTTGACGGAAGCGTGTACTGTGGTGTTGGTAGTGTTCTCCGACTCCTAGTTATAATGGAGTGTATCGTTTTTATAATGTTCGAAATTCATAAATATCGCGAAAACCATGTAGGCCTCCTATATTTTTTGCTGTCAAAACAACTCACTGACAAGACAGAACAACATCTGCAGGCATACCAAGGCTCTTTCTGTCTTCAAAGGTGAAAAAATAGCCTGTGGGGTTTTAAGTGGTCACGCTCATATGTTTTTTTTTTTTTAAGCTAAAGTCTGTAGCTAATGTAAAATATGTATAGGTCGAAAGGACCGTTTTTCCCCTCCGGCTTGCCTGTTTACGGCGACTGCTTGTCGCAAATCCATAGCGAACAGGAGTGAAGTTCATTTCTTCATAGTAGTATTGGAAGATGTCTGTCATTTTGCAGCATTTAACTTTTGTCTTTTTGTTGGAATGAAATTTATAATGTAGGTAGTGGTTTTTTATTTTATTTTATTTTATTTTATTTTTTATTTTTGTTCCAAAATATTTGATAAATCCTTCATCGGCTATACTGTGCTGTGGACTGTTCTCTAAGTAACGGTTATAATGGAGGTGTACCGGTTTTATGTTATATATATATATATATATATATATATATATATATATATATATATATATATATATATATATATATATATATATATATATATTTATATATATATATCGCAAAAGGGATGCAGGCCTACGTACGCTCTTCTTTTGCTGTCAACTCTGTTGATTGATAAGTCAAGAGAACTAAAAACTGGCAGGCCTACCATGTCTCTTCTTATCTTTGGTGCAAGGAACACATCTTGGGGTTTTTTTTCGTTAAGGCTATATGTTTTGAAAAAAAATACCTTAAGTTTGTATGTAAGGAAGAAGAGGATTGTCAATTGCCTTTTATGGACAACTGCCTGATTCACGCCATGACAGGAGGAACTTCTTCACATTAGTATTGACAGATACGTGTTGATGTTTTGTTAATTTTTGAATCTCAGACTAATGCTGTATTAATTTTTTCTCTCATTGCTGGCGTGAAATTTATAGATATAAGTAGAGTTTTTGTGGACTTAGTCAAAGGGAATTTCTTTTCCAATGTCTTTTCGAACGCTGACAGCCAGGGTCACTTTAAACTAGGTCAGCATGGATGTTCCTTGGGTGTGGTGTCCACTGAGAATTTTTTTTTTTTTCAAATTGTCAATCAGTCTTTGTATAAAATCTCAGGAATGTTTTTTTCCGGAACCACTTGGCCATTTGTTTCAAAATTGTATAGGAATATAACTGAGAAACATTAGGCTTTAGTATGACGAAGAGGTGGCACTGCATTTGTGTGTGTGTGTGTGTGTGTGTGTGTGTGTGTGTGTGTGTGTTACGATATAGGACTTCTTATTCGAAACAGTCACTCAGGTTATACTGCATCTCTGATTTTTAACGACTGAAAAAATTTTAATTCTGCCAATTGCTTTGAAATTACATAGGCGCATCTACGGGCGCACCTAGACGTAGATTTGTTTAACAAGTGGCATCACCCTTTTTCCACCTTTTTCTATGAATTTTGTGTCGATTTGTGTCATCTTAATTTTATCTTTTGACATCATTATGTTTTAATGTTCACCTTTCAGACATTTTAGGCTAGCTTGTTTTCTGTGAGGTAAGCCCCCAGGGGCTACAGGTAGCAATAAGCGGCCTACGACAGTTACAAACTTTCCTATTTGTACTTGATATCTGCTAAATATTTTCATTGCATTCTCTTGACATAAATACAAAAGACTTTCATTCTTTTCTGACTTGCCCTATAATTCTACTGTTAACATCCAAAGATTATTAGAAAATTTGGCCACAATAATTTAAAGTTTTTAGACTTGTCTGTTTTGCTACTTAACTTTATCTTTTGGCATCTTTCTGTTTTAATATTCACTAATAAACATTTTAGGCTTACATGTTTTCTGTAAAGTAAACCCCCAGGGGCTACAGGTAGCAAGAAGCGGCCTACGACAGCTGCATGTTTGCCTAAATCCTGTTAAGAAAAATTGTTTTGATGGCATGTTTTTGGCATAAATGCTCATGACTTCCATTCTTTTTAGGTATGCCTAAATGCACATTTACTCAATATCATAAAATTCCTCAAACTTGGCAGTATTTTCTCAAGTGTCACAAACCTGACACATTAAGTTGACACATTGACTCAGGGTTGACAGTTAAATAGAGCTTACTTGTTTGAGGAGTAGGTGTCATCATGGAGTTGGTTTTACATCGCTGGTGCAGGATGCACATTGTTGCAGTCCTTGGTAGGATTTCCCCTGGTTTGTACAGGTGGTCTAGCTGCAACTGTTTATTTTACAATCACTGGGACTGAATATAATGCCCCAGCTTGTTTCCACTTCAGTTAAACATTTGCGGATGGTTTAACTAGGATAAGCTGCCCAGCTAGAAAGGGTACATATTGGTTCAGGGGTAAGTCAAATTGTTCTTATCTGAACCTGTACTATGTAAATTTGGTAATTATGGTTTGTTTGACAGGTATTCTTCTTTGATATGAAGCACTGCATTTATAAGCAAAACTTCACATATTTAGCTAATTCATCAATTGCCACGTTCATATTTATTCATTATTATGTGGGTTGTCTTTGCTGAATATTTAGCTTAGACAAGGAGCCGCTACTCATAGAGACATGTACGGGTAAAAGGCTCTGAAACATGTTGAGTAATAACCCGCTGAAGACCCTTTAATTTATTTGGGCTAATACAGCCTATGTCCAAATATTACAGAGGAACGTGTGCAATATGGACAATAGAACTTCTACGTATATAAGTTAGACAGGGACAGGTTAGCTTATGGAGAGTAAAGAGTTCGGACTGCGAAATAGGGTAATGACTACTAGGAAGTGGTTTTGGACAAAAAGACACAAATACAAATCTCGACTTCTAACCCCAAATGACATTCAGCATTATATGCCAACAGGTTAGAAATATGCTCGACCCAGATCGCATCAAATTTCTTCACTTGCTGGAAGCACCATCATGCATTTTCTTTTCCTTTTTAGTAAGGATGTATTCTGTGAAGGTTCATGTTTAGCATGATTAATGCAGCAGTGTGAATATAGTTATCTTCATAGCGTCGACTAGATCTCCTTCAACTGTGTAGGGACTGTACTTTGGCCTTTAGTCTCAATTACATGCCTTTGCTCCAGTGATGATTATATCTTTTCGAATTTGTTTTGTCCTTTTTTTTTTTGGACAAAACTTGAAAAACTCTCCAAAAGGCCTAAATAAGTGTAAAGCTCATATTTGGTCGTTGACTTCGACCCACCGTGTGTTTCATGGTCTACATATTAAAATATTTTGTTAAACTTAGACATTTAAATGTCGAGGACACAGTTCCTAAAGCTGCCTAAGTAAAGCGATATTTTTGTAGTGGGCAGGCAATCGTCCCCATGGAGTGGATGTCAGAACACATAGCCCATGACACTATTTTTATATTACAATGATGCGCCTAAACTGAAGGTCTGTACCTGCTATGTCATACATGTATATGGTGTTTTGCTTCCTCTCTCAATCTGTTACCAACCTGCGCAAAATACATGTTTATACATGACTTGAACGACCATGGGGAAAATTAAACAAAGTTGAATTGCGTGAGTGATGCGTCCCTGAAACTATTTCATCCTAGCCAAGTCGTGACCTCTAGACATTGCAGGTCAAGGTATATGTCATTTAAATATACGAAACGCATTTTGTAGTAGTTATTGATCAATCTTCCCAATTCACAATATCAGAGACTAACCAGTTCTCCACAAAGTCGTCTGCACATAATAGCAGTTTACAGATGCTCTGCAGTGGTTATGTGTTTTGAAATAACATAATAGCATGACTGTAAAGTAATTACAGTTACAGTAATGTTTGAAAATGACTTTGCTAACTTAGGATAACTTATCAACTACATGGCCCACTTACACAAAACCACACCTTTTCAAGTAAATCATAAAAGTAAATGTCAATATTTAACAATTATTAGTCATTTAAACAGGCCATCCTTTGGGGCCTCTTTTCCCTGCTATGATGGGATTATCAAAATATACGTGTCAAGGTTATCTGGTGGTCTTGAAAAGGTAAACTAATTGTGCAGTCCTTTAAATGCTAAATATGTTTTAAAATTGTGACCTTCGCAATTTCCTCCAATGATGATCCCAGAACTGCACTAAAGTTGTTTGCCTGCGATTTGACAAACAACATCGATATCCTTTGTCAACATGTGCTTCACTATTCTACATAATATTTTCACTCGTAGTAATAGGTCAGCTTATGTTTAATGCTATGGGAAGTTTCTTGCTCAGAACATTTGTCAAAATCAGATAATAATGCCCTCGACGTACATTGCCCACTTGGCAATACAGATGGAAACATCTCAGTTTAAATTTCGAAAGGGGAACGTTCCGCCTGATTGTTTCGGAATCTTAGGGATATCTATTCCTGACAGCAGACATACCTGTCTTGAATAATCCTAGGAACACTCCCACCGTTACCATTTAACAATTTAGAGATTTTCGTGCTCGCAGGTACCATTCGCGAACTCTGCTACGGACGCAAAAATTGAAAGCTTTTAGAAAACTGACCAGAGGCCCAAAAAATCTCAATATACTTTAAAAGGGCCTTAAACTCATTGCCATCCTACTTGTATATAGTTCGTCTGGAGTGAGGGTCAGTTCTTTCTACTTCCTTTGTGATGCAAAGTTCGACATGAGGGCATTTTGCTCCTCGAACATAGTGTCAGACCTTTGCCACTGCCTCATCCGACGACTGATCATCTACAAAACACCTTTTGGCATAATTGAATCGCCTAGCTGGCTTGGGTAGGGGGAACACAGCATGGGGGGGGGGGCATTTTGTTGTAGCAGAGTAGAAACACACCGGTGTATTTGTTGATTGAGCGATGCATCATGTGACAAAAAGGCACATCTTGCTCCATTTCATGAGTGTCATTCACTCACAGTTACAAACACTTGAGGCTAACTTTTTTCACAATCAGGATACTTCGCGACAGTACACAATATGGTGGGAAAATAAATCTGGTTTGGATTTATCGGCACGCTGTATATACATACATATATATATATATATATATATATATATATATATATATATATATTATATATATATATATATATGTAGATATATGGGTGGGGGGTGGAAGGGTGTGCGTGCGCGTGCGTGTGTGTGAGTGTATGTATTTTTACGACCGTAAAACGAAAAGATTCAGAAATGTATGTTCAGGTGGTTAAGTACAGCCACCTCGAATTGCACTTGTAATACATGCACAGCTGATGTTTATAAATGCTGATTTCAAGTGTGCCTAAGAGAGAGAGAGAGAGAGAGAGAGAGAGAGAGAGAGAGAGATGAGAGAGAGAGAGAGAGAGAGAGAGAGAGAGAGAGAGAGAGAGAGAGAGAGAGAGAGAGAGAGAGAGAGAGAGAGAGAGAGAGAGAGAGAGAGAGAGAGAGAGAGAGAGATTTATACTTTCATGGATGTTTACAACTTGCAAACATAGCATAATCATGCCCATTCAGGTCTTGAATATTGTGCTTTCATAAACGAGTTTGAGCAGATGTGCCTCACATTTTAAAGCAAATGTGGACAGCGATAAGAACTAGTCTAGACTCTCAATTTACCTGAGGAAATGCACTTTTCATTTCAAGATGCCGATATATGATCTAAATCTGCATCAAGGCACCATTTTGTGCTCTCCATTTGCCTTTTCTTTGTAGAATTTTCAGAAAAAAAACAATGATGTAAATATTGAATGCCATAGACCCGCTGTTACATGTTTGACGCCGATGCCTATGCTTTTTTTTTGAGCCCTGCGTGACAGAGCGGCCCCTTGAATTCGTGAGAGTGACTCCACTCGCCGAGCCCCGTGGTCCAGAGATCACTGAAGCATTGGTTTCAGCTTCCTATATGTTTTCAGAAATTCATTGGCAATTTGCAGTTTCGTGACTCGGAATAGTCGACACACTTGTTTCAACGCCTAGTGAAGAGGAGCAGTACCTTAACGTATTCCGTCATGAAACAACTGGCCCAGGGTCCCCCCGTCATTTACGCAAGAAGGGTCCAACATGCTCACTGAGCCATGAAGTGCAAATATTTGCAGCCGCCCCCCCCCCCAAAAAAAAAAAACATCGTTAAAGATGTGCAGTAGCCTTCACTTTAAACCAGTCAGGCTTAATTGGCACTTTACTGAGTTCACTCCGGTTGAGGACATTTTTCCCGGTAGCGAAACAAATTGCGAGGAAAGGATTCACTTTTATATTCTAATATACATATCTTTGAACATTACCACCATTTGAACCTCTATCCCTAAATTCTTAAAAGTATCCATGTTGCAGGCTTGGTTCGCACTTTATTTTATTGTTAGTAATAAAATACTACAATGCACTGCCTGAAATGTAGCTTTCTAACACGCTCAGTGACATACTTGAAGGGCTGGGAAACTTCACCGAAGTAACAACGATGCTGTGAACAAACTGGAATAAGGAAATATATGGCAGTTTTCTGGTGAACAATCTGGGCGTCCATGCCGCCAAAGTGCCAGGATTTGCTTCTGGAAGGATTTACATCAGAGAAGGGAGGCAGGCATAAGGCATATCACATGGAACATGGAATGGCAACAAAGTCTCCATGCACCACATTCTACGCTACTAGGCGCTTTATGTGCTCGTATTTGCGCCTACTCAAGGTCATGAGGTGGTTTCGTAAACGAATGTTTGTATATATATATATTCGTTTTGTGGTGTGTACATTGATCCCTGGATTTACAGTTCTATTTGAGGATTTTCCTCCTTGCAATGACACTACCTACCGAGAAGTGCCTGGGCTGCCAATTTAAAGGCACAGTGAAAACATGACGCAAGCATTGTGACAGGCTTATCCAGTGGAGGGTCAGGCTACACCAAATATTAATCCAAGTATAGTAAGACCAGGCACAGTTCGTTAAAAGCGACTTAACATTACCAGAGGCCATCAGCAACACCAGCATACCAAGTTCAATCACAGCAACATACTGTTCATCTACAAAATTGTATATCTGAAATCATATAAGGAAAATGAAAATGAAAATTCAAACTTGCAATAAACGCAAATTTCAAACCTGTTCAATTTTAAAAACTCAAAAAATTTCCTCACCTTTCACAAACAAGGAATACAGTATATTTGGTGCTGAATCCGTGTGTATGTTGAGTTGTGAATGTTGAGATGCGATTGGCTTACAGTCATATCAAATGTGTGGACTTCAGTATGCTGGGAAAACTGATAGGGAGCTTCAGTTTAGTTTCGTGGTTACCAAAGTACGGTTCGCAAAAAAGGAATAAAAGGTCGACATTTTTCAAAACAAATGCCTAACTTCAAAGTACAAATTATTGAAAAAAATCATACGAATCCAGGGAGAGACAGAAATAGAATAAAGAAATCACAGACAAGATCGTGAGTTATTTTGGCAACAAGAAAAGGTTACTGTTTGGTCCTTTTGGCTAAATGATCGAGTGAAAAGGGTAGGGAATGCCCCCCCCCCCCAAACTATTTTCAGCTCCTTTGCTGATTGCAATTCAAAACATTCTCAGAGAAGGCACAGACATACACGCAGACATCATAAACATTCTAATAGGTTTTTACTATTCTTCTATAACGTCACAATTTTCGACCTAAAAAAATATCAATCTGAATGGTCTGCATATAGTTAATTCTGTATTTTATTTTTATCAGTTTTGAAACAATTAAAAGAAGATATCACATTATATTACATAAAAAGAAAATACAAGCTTGCAAACCAGCTGAGCTTCATAATTGCTGGTCCGAAAATTCGAGCAAATATGAATGCAAAACATTTAACCACACCAAAGCTGTTAAAGAATTCAGTCTTGAAACAAAACAAAACAAAACAAAAGGATAATAATAATAATAATAATAATAATAATAATAATAATAATAATAATAATAATAATAATAATTATAACAATAATAATTCAATTCAATTTAAAAAATAAGAAATAAAAAAAAATATGACAACCATGCGTATGTCATAATGCTCCTTGCATTTCAAATCATCATGATCATAGAATTACTGACGATGTATTGCACCAAATGATGCACTCCGGAAACTGCCTTCAAAAGGGACTAAATACAGTGAACACCATAAAATTGCTTGGGGCAAAACCAAGAAAATGATAACGGAAGCTGTTGAAGTACATGCTAGAAAATTGGCAAATAGTTCAGAAAAAAATATTTCCCATATTCATACATTTCAACCCAATCATGACAGCAAAGTTAAATACTGCAAAAGGTATATATTCAAGAAATACCAAAGCATCAGCATTCAACTTGCAATAAAAATGTGAAGAAATAGACTTCAGTCCTAATTTGAAAAAGACACCAATATCAACCTTTGAAATATTGTTCAACTACTACAGACTTTTTTTTCCCAAAACACGGAGGCCTAATCTCTTAAAACCCACATTTTTTTCACTGGCGCCAAACACAAAGAGGCGTAATAAGCCTGCCTTGTTTTCAATCTCCTGGGTTGTCAATCTGCAGAGGTAGCAGCAAAAGAACAACGTAGGCCTAAATCGTTTTGGTGTTATAACATAAAAATGCTCTACGTCTATTATCATAGGGATGATATGTTTGATATTCCCATCCCCTTAGATGAATATATAAGTTTAATACGGCATATCGCTAGAAGCAGAATAAGAAAACTATAGAAATGAACCAAGCAACTCCCGGATCCTGTTCTGACAAATCGAAATTATGTTCAGTGCCTGCAAGAGATGTTTGATCAGTATATTGTCGTAAGCCTGGTGACAGACCAACCCGATTTCTGCAACATACGAAATAAATAATCAATCAATGAACATCATGTTGAACAAACTTTACCTTTTTATCTTTATTTGGTCTGACATTTTGCTGATGTATATGCCATTTTTTCCAGTATTTACTGACTTTCGAAACTACATAAAAGCTTTCCCAAGATCCGATAGATTGCAAGTTTCCAATTGGCTGTACTGAAGAGGAATCAGTTTTCTTGTTTTAAGGTTTAAAAGAGATAGAACGTTTATTTACTGTGGTTAGATAAAAAAATCTTTCACTATTGAAAACTTGTCGATTTTGTTGGAACAGTTAAAGGGTACAACGAATCATTTACCCTGTAAACAGGTTTTACCTTGTGGCTTCTTCGCCTTATGCACAACTATTCCTCATTTCTATTTGAAAGAATATATCCGACACTCGTATATAAAAACGATATCAATTTGGGAGATTCCATCCTTAGACAGACAATTGGTATTCGAATCAGTACGAATTGTCCATCTCTGTTGGTCATTTTATATCGATACTCATACCAGGATAAGGTTTTTTGGCAAAGCTGTGAAAGACAAGAGATTTCATAATAAATGCTTTAAGTTGACAGTTAGATACCTCGTTGAACTATTAAACATCAGTAAAACACTCTAGAAAATATATTTGAAAAATTTACCTTGATTATTTGAAATAAAAAAATACCGATAATGAGATAGAATGTTCATTTCTGAATATATTAATAAAAGTGAATTGAAGTTTAGATTATATGATAAATTCGCTGGAATTAAACAGAGTAAATTAAGTTAACATGGTTAGTAATATTCAACATGCGCCAGCTTATGGTGTCTATGTGTCAAGGCTAATTGCTCGGTTACAGTACGCACCGATTTTGACGACATTCCCGTCATTTACTATTATTTCGACAAATTGTGAAACATGGGTGTTCACAAATGAAATTACACAGTTCATCTTTAAACTTTCTGGGTAAAAGAAAGATTTCTTATATAGATGTTTCATGGATTTGAGGTGTAATGTAAATGTGGTAGTAAAAATGCACACCTAACAATTGTAGCCGACACTGTATACAAAGCGTGTATGAGGAAAGATATTTCTGAATGTTGAGAGTTGCTAGCATTACATCGATTCAAGCTATTTCTTAATGTTCAGATTTGCTAGCATTACATCAATTCAAGCTAGTACTATGTTTTGTTACTAACATTATTCGCTTATGTAACTTATTTCTCTTGTCAAACCTGGTAGATCCAAAATGACAAGCAGAGTAACTGATATAAAAAGTGGACATAACATGATGAACTCCTCAGCTGTTTTTTCCGGTCATTAGCTGACTTTACTATTGCCCAAACTTGACGTCTCCTTCTTATAACCACCCATGTGCTCATTTGCTGATACTGTGATATTTTCACACTAATTTACTCTTTTCACTTCAATTTAGCAGGCTTTTCCGCGCTGTGATACCATGCCAGTAGCAAAGTGATTAGGCTTCTAATGGAGAAAAGTTTATCTTGAAAGTAACAGTTTAATTGCATATAAATTGAAATGTTTTCCTGTCAAAATTTTGCAGGACTCGCATTTGTCATGTGCCAACAACAAACAATAAAATGACTGATATTATTTTATAAGAATGATTGCCATTATTCTGTACACAATAAAATCATGCAAATGCACGGCCCACTTAATGGTAAAGCGTTTGCTTTGAAGTTGAATAGATCCCAGTTTCTTTTGATAGTATATCCAATAATAATGACTCAAAATAAAATGATTCCAAATTACCAATTTGTCAGTTTCCTCCTTTTCAAACAAAAGGTAAATTATCTACAAAGTGGCGTTTCGGGAACGTCGCCAAATGTTTATTGGTTCTTTTCCTTCCACAATTTTGTCACAGATAACATAGTATAATACAAGACAGAAAATATATTTCATATTGATGATAATGGACGACATATCAAACAATCTTTTCCGAAGTTATCTTGAATCACTCTTCATTTATTTTTCAGGTATTGCAAGTAATTAGACTTTGCTGTCATCGGGATCATAACTATGTGTAATTGAATTGTTGAACTGGCCTACTGTGTAAAAGTAAAAAAGTTTGGTGTCCCCTGAAAACAATAAACAATTGCACAGCTTACTAAGTTTTAACTTCCATAATACTGTCATTTACGCATGAAAATGATGTTTGATATCTGCAATATAATGTCGTAACTTCAATTGCATTTCTATGGTACTCTACTAAAACATACATGTTATTGTAAGCGGCAAAGTAGTCCCAATATATTCTGCTGCTTTCGATGGGTTGTCTTGTTCTCCTTACGAAATAGTTCCGTATTATTTATGGGGCACATGTAATCTGTTCCATCTGTCACCCTTGCTGTTTCCACCATCAAATTACTATTCGCTTCTGTGAACATTGCCAGGGAAATAGGGAAGTCACCAATACGGTACGAGATTACCGCCTTGAGTTTGAAAATGTCCGTGTTGAAAGAGTCGATGCAAAAGCTGCGTCAGTTTAAGCTTATAGTAAACTACTCTATTCTTATCTTCACTCCATCCCCATCCGCCATCCCTCCCCACCTCGCCAAAAACGTTCCCACAAGGAAGTGTTTACATGGGTATGTATAGTAAGCTACTCCATACTTATCCTCACTCCATCCCCATCCCCGTCCCCATGCCCCCCCCCCAAAAAAAAAGTTCCCACAAGAAAGCCTTCAGAGAAGCATTTAACTGTACTGTAACATATTATTTTTGCAACAAGTTAGGCACATGTACTTGGGTGCCAAGTGTCACCTGTGCATCCTTATCAGTTTTCAAGTAAGCCTATATATAAAAGAAAATACAGTAAGGAGAAATATATTTCAAACCAATAAGAGAACCAACATTTCGCCAGCAGCCACCGTTGTCGGTCTTTCTGCTGCTAACAATACCTGCAAGCAAATACTTAAAGAGTGTCAAAGACCAAAGCTGAACTAAAATATTAGCATGTCCAAGAGCTGGCTATCAAACACTTGAGTAATCATTTATAAGGCTCCGATGGGAAGCCGAAGAAAGTCACTTTTGCACTTGATTTTACATATGCCTGGAGCATCTGTTCTGGCGCGTTATTTTTAAATTGAATGTCTGTTTTCTTTGAGTTGGTAGGCTTGCGGTTAAACTGCAAGGTTTCCTTCTGCAGACGTACAGCATAAGCTTCATCAACTAAAAAATAAGCCCTCTTTCCTTCTTCAGTTTGGAGTGAACCAGTTATCAGATGATTTTTTTGAATGTGATTTGGATATGAAACGTGATGCTGCCTTGTTCAAGAAGGAACTGATACACGACAATAATAAATTGATATGGGCATTGGTTTGTATGTAGTTAGTTGGATGGGTGAAAGAGTGCCTGGGGGTAGCAGGTAAGGTATCTGGCATGTTACAGGGAGACAGAAAGACTTATAAACACTGTGTCTGTCTGGGTACTCAGTAGTAATGCTCATTGGCCACTCAAGATCTTAATATGATATGTGCGCATTAGAACTGAACTGTTCCTCGATATATGTTCTCCTATGTTGGGGATATTGTTTTCGGCTTTAATTTATATATTTTCTTTAATTTTATTTCGTTTTTTTTGTTTGTTTGTTTGTTTTTGTTTTTGTTTTTGTTTTTTTTTTTTTGTTTTGGTTTTTTTGTTTTGTTTTTTGTTTTTGTTTTTGTTTTTTTTTTGTTTTTTTGTTTTTGTTTTTTTTTTCATTTTGTTTTTGTTTTTTTTTTTGTGGGGGGGGGGGGGCATCAGAGAATATTGATAACATGAAATGGAGCATAATGTTTTTAACACTATACATATATCCAAGTGGTTTGCTAGGGTAGGATGAGTTTGATATTCCAGCTTCGGATAGAGGTTACATCATACACGCCCTACTTGTGCGGCGACTGTAATGGTCATTTACTGTGATAAGTTCATCATACATGCCATACTAGTGCTTTTACCTAATGGTTATCTCATCTGTTATCTAATGCCCATCTAATGCATTGGTGTATATGCCATGTATATGAAATAAAATTACATGTTTGATAATACACTGGAGCGTCACATACACATAATAAGCTCCCAACCAGTGCTACGTCGTTAATTTAGTCAGGGCTGTTGTGTCCGAAAAGATTCTTAAGACATTTTGCTTTTTTAGCATGCTGTTCATGTGTTTAGTTTGACATTTTGGGCAAAAAAGTAATCCCTGTATGGATTGACGATCTAAAGGGTTCAACCATCACTCAGAAAGGCATTAGAATATTTTGGAATAGAATATTTATGTCAGCAAGCTCCTGTGTGCCTCAGCTTGCTTCTGCTACATACACAAACACACACATTGGACACGTAATGGTTTCGACAGGTTTATGTGTCTCCACAAGTAGTAGTAGTAGTAGTAGTAGTAGTAGTAGTAGTGGTAGTAGTAGTAGTAGTAGTAGTAGTAGTAGTAGTAGTAGTAGTAGTAGTAGTAGTAGTAGTAGTAGTAGTAGTAGTAGTAGTAGTAGTAGTAGTAGTAGTAAGAGATACACATTCAGAAGATGTCATTTCGTTTGCCATATGAATAGGAAGGAACTGGTTGATCACAATGGAAGTTTGGCATTTGCAACCATATAATTTCTTCAAAACAAAACCTGTAGGCATGTGGTATGTTCACATGAGGTGCATCTGCTGTAGGTATGTGATGTGTGCCCTTAAGAGCATAGCTGAAACTCAGAGATTGGCTCGACTTTGCGTAACTTTTTGGTTTGTTTCTGCTTGCATAAGAACCCCTAGGAGTTTCAGGAAACAAGCCCTTGTGCTTACAAAATGTCTATATTGGTATATCTTTCCGGTCCCATACTAAAAATAATTGCTTGAAACAGCAGATGATTTACTTGGATAATGCATATTTTTGCTTTTGATTGCTAGTTATACCTTCGGCAGCAAGTATTCATATTATTGTCTTTAAAGTTTGAATGGGCGTGAATACATGCAAGCTGATAAGTTTTTTTCTGTTAGTCCTTATGTTACAAATGTATCCAAAATGTCTTTGCAACACATTTGTACTCTTTGAAAATAAGAAAATATTTTTACTGTACCACCAGTTGTGAAGGATATTAGGCTTGGAAATTCCAACTGAAAGAGAGAGAGAGAAAAAAAAGAAGAGGAGTGGTCGAAATTGTGAGACCAAATTTGTGATGATGTTAGCATCTCAACCTCTCCTTGCATGCCAAGAGTCTTTGTGCCTGTCATTTGTTTATTTATCTTCATCAGGACCAAGCATATTCCCAGTATCCATAGCTCATCAAATATGTTCTGCGTCGGCCATGCTTCACCAATTGCGTGAAGTGTCTGAATATGTTGTCCCATCAAATGTACAGATGATGTACCCACCTGTTCAAATGTTCATGTCCATAGTCATCAGAACTTCTTCGAAGGATTTGTTGGATTTTTGAACAACAAATTAACCTGATTGAAGACATTATACACATGAGGTGCTGACCATTGAAGCTGCTTCATATCACTCAGAGAGCCCAAAACTCAGCAGGGATAACTGGCATGGTCATGCCGTCTAAGGTAGGATTTCAGCAAAAGTGGACAAATACAATAGCCAGATGCTATTTCACTGTGCTCCTGTAAAGGAAAGCAGACGACACAAGATGCAACGAATTCCCTCCGGAATGTAAAACTGGAATTACCCTTCTGAGGATCATAACATGCAAACACTATACTATCCAGCTGTATTGATTTAGAAAAAAAATTATGCATTGAAACTTCTCAAAAATTGTTATCTTCATTAACAAAGCCTTAAGTACAAGATGCATATAACCAGTCTGCCATGGCGAAATTGCAAGTACCTGCTGTCTGAGCCCCTTGTGATTCAGCAAAAACTGGCCGTATGTTATACCACAGGGCTTTATAGCTTAGCTTGTCTGCATGTGTAGTCCTTGTTCATTGTGGTTCATTGACCCATGCCAAAGATTTCCAGCGGTATTTTCTTTATCAACCCCACTGTGTGCCCAAGCTTCACTCAAGGCAGAATGGACCATGCATTTGCAAATAACATGATTATCATTTGGATAAGGGAGGCCCTCAGCCGGAAATTTGTTAAATTCTTCCCATCATGATGCAGAGGCCTTAAAACCAACAGTTTAATAGTTTGTACACATTCCGAGCCAACTTGTGTCTCATTTTCACTCAGTACCTTAATTACCACCACAGCCGCCTTTGCTGTTTGCCCACTCTTTCTAACGCCTTGGTACAAAAAGATGCACAAGCACACTTTCTGATAGCTGATTGCATAGTCAATATGTTTATCGCACTGATAACGTAATAACAGTAAAGTTGCGTTGATGGGTGTTGTTTGGTCTGGTCAGTGATGATCTCTGCACCCAAGGTTATCAAGGAGAAATACAAGTGAAAGACACTGTGTGAAATAGGTTGTAGGCCAGGTATCTGTAGGTGAGGAGTACACAGTATGTTTGCATTATAGCTGGATAACTGGACTTGTACTGGCAATTTTTGGATAACAACATCTCCAGACAGGAAAGTGGTAAACAACAAGCTTCTTAAACCTCACTAAAATCGAAGCTATGTCCTCGACTGTTTCACCACCGGTGACAGTTGCATCTCGTCAGTATTATATTTTGGACATGTTTCAGGATTGAGAATGTAATTCCGCTAAAATTAAAATAAAATGACACACTACTTAGAAAAAAAAACACCCAAGACAAAGACACTGATTTATTACTTGAGGATTTAAATTAATCTCTGATGTCACATCCATACTTGGACTCCTCCAAAAGGCAAGAGTTTTTGATGCATGAAAGGTGTCCCTCGTATCAAGTGTCTCTTCAAAGATGTCAACATTGTCATTTGCAAGCCTACTGTAAATGGAATTTTGAGCATGAATGTCGTTATGTGAAATCATAGTAATTCCTTTTACCTTTTATGATGTTGCCTCAGAATTTGCAAGTGCTGTATCGTCACCAATTACAGCTTAATAGCTTGTGCAGTATTAACTTCTTGACCATTTTTTCCCAAAAGCAATTTCGTTGAATTTTCTGACACATAGAAACAAGGTACTCTCTAGTGATGAACGTCGGACCTTTCGTTTAAAATGATTCTACAAAGATGATTCAATAAAGGTTATACGACTCAGTTAATGGAAATTGTTACCAGTTCTATTTTGGCAGATGCAATAAAGTAAGGTATAACTGTTGGGTTGATATGGAGTTTCAATACCATCGTAATACAGGTGTATTGCATTGACTCCTGGTTACCCTTGTACTGGCCTTCTGTTGGCCAGTTAGCATATGTTTATGTAGCAGAATAAAGACATATGCTGCTGTTTTGCAACAACTTATATTAGTAAAATGCTACCACTGCGATGGGTCAAGATGCATAATCAATTCTCAGATGAACCACCCTGGATTACAGCGATGAACATACGTGGGTATAAATATCAATAATTACTGTATGTTTCGTTGAACCCTGCGTAGAATGATTGAGGCATGCTTAGCTGACTACTAAAGTTTCGACTCTTTAAATTTCATAATCTTTCAAAGATACGTCAGGTCTGAGTCCAGCTACAAAGTACAACGATGCAGAGGTCACCAAAAGCAAGTCGTCAATTTCCCTGCGGTGGTTCTGTTCAAACCATGGGACCACAGAATCATAAATATCTGGGTTACTAATTTAAGCTAGGCCTCACCTGCAAACTAAATATCAAATCTTGCACGGCATGTAATCTTTGATAAAAGTGCGACCCTGTTGTCTGGCACACAATAAACCAGACATGCCTGCAAGGTAACCATTGGATTCAGATAGCAATACACATGGGGCTGTTTGACGCTAGATCTAACGCAACAGAAGCAGGATTTCGTATTGTGTTGTTTCATTGATATTGGAGAATTGCAGCTAAAACGAATGGTATTTACAGCCTGTCAGACGTTTCGGTTTGCGCCGTTCGTTGTGATATCTCCGGACAAACATGACACTGATTGCTCTTTTAAAGAGATGCGCGTGGCTACTCTCGACATTAAGTACATCTTGCCTGCCTTCATTTGTCTCTTTAGGCAGTAAATAGTAACCATTGAGCGGACACATACAGCCCTCACAAAATACCATTGTATATTTTTCCCATCTCAAAGTCACGCTGCGAGAGTTCATGCGAGTTAGGTGCAGTGTCAACCTCTTCTCGCTGCATTCCACCAGTTTTCATGCGCAGCACGTGCGCCACTTGAAGCAATGTCTGAGGAATGCCCCTTGGTTACCGCTTGTATTAGCTTTCTATTTCCCATGAGCGCAGTCAGTCAGAACTTAGTGTCAACACTTGTCTGCAGTCTGAATTTGACAGGATTTTTTTCGTTTGCTGTCCACTTTCGTCCGTGCTATCACCCATTTCTAGCCTCATTGAGTAAATTTTATACAGGGTGCAATAACTGCAGATAATACCGTTTAGCGTGACGTGGGACTAACCCGAGCTGGCTTTGAATTCAAGACCCATGTTTCATATATTTTCTTTTTCCTTTGAACTCTTACTCTGAAACAGAAATGTTTGATGGAAACAACGTTTCGAAATCACGATAAAACAATGAAAACATTTCATTAATGTCAGTTGATATTATCAAAGCCGGCAAGACATTTCATTCCATTATTCCCTTCATTTGACATTCAACACCAGTTATCAATGCAAAATGGACAATGCCGCACAAAGTGGGATTGAGTTTCTCATTTACCCTACCACCATGCTTTTTTCTTCGCATTGGCAACGTTCTGTGTCTTGCTTCATATTCTGACGTGAAGTCGCGATGGCATTTTTCTCCATGGCAACGTCACGTTTGTACAATATCACAGATGTGACGCTGACTGCGACGATCATTCAAGCAGCATACTCTGTCGACTGTGTCAGCCGTAAGTTGAAATACCCACAGGTCTGCCTTTTAACCAAGCAGGTAGACGAAAAACAGCAAGCCGTAGGATACCTTTCACATAAACTCCATGATAATCCCATTTAATTCCACACGCGAAAGTTTTTTTTTTTAAATGATATATATATATATATATATATATATATATATATATATATATATATATATATATATATATATATATATATATATATATGAATACTGGTCTTTTCACACGACAGTATCCCTGGTTGGGATACTATTTATATCATTAAATATATTTTTTTCAATAATAATATATATAAAAATGGAAAGGCGTGATACAATTTCCGAAAGCATTGTTGTATTTGATTAACGACAGTACACGCATATTTGCATGGACGACTAGCATGTAGGCAAATCAGACACCCAGTTTTTAACCTTATAATGCTGAGTATTTTGTTGTTATTGTTTGTGATAAATACCATGTTGTCAAACACCCAAGTTTGTCAAATTCTTCAATAAAAACCAATACTTTGCAGGATATCAGCTAAATAATTATAAAAGTACTTCAAATAACTGCCTGCAAAACGGGTTGCCGAAATGTTGACCTGTGCAATATTAGCAGTGACCATATGTCTTGGAACAAAAGATACGTCCACTTAATGACTCTTAATGATATTTCTGGCAATAAAGTGTTCGTAAGTCATTTGAACTAAACGTTTTACTGATATTGGACTGAAACTTTCACGGCGACATAAAGCTATCTATCCGTGAGCGGCATTTAACCACCTTTCCTTTGACGCCCAGTGGCTTAGTTGAATGGAAATACTGAATGCTGCACAGAACAATAGGATACAGAGTAAATGCTCATAACAACGACTGATCTGCAAATCCTTCAATTATCGCTACCTTTGCTCTGTAACTGTTTCCGTATTATTCGTGACAACATGTAAGTATGAAAAAATTTATTTTGGACAGTCAACCCACAAACATTTCGTGTACAGGGTGGCAGTTGTCCAGTGAAAGCAGTAGTAATAGATATATTTTAGAAGATGAAGACACGTAATTATCAAAAATTTATAGAAGTTAGTAGAATTACCTTATAATTTACACTTGAACAATTTAAAAAGGCGAAGCAATCACAGAGATAATGACACACTAAAAGGAGCTCACATTGATGCATGCACTATCATATGGCCATCTCAGCTTGACGGTAGATGTACCTGCTTACAGGCCGCTTTATGCATAAATCCATGTCACAAATAGGACACATTAAAGCACCATGTAGTACAAAGCTGTGTTTTGCAAAGGCTGAAAGAAACAGTCACCTATGCATGATGACATCTTTACAGGAACTTTGATAACTCGCTTTTTATGGAGTTGTGTATGGTCTGCATCATGTTAAAATAAACAATATCAAAATGGAACTGAACCCCGGAACCGACCATATATTAATCGGTGCACCTATTTCTACAACTTTAAACATATCAGTCTTATATTTATTTATTGTTTGACACTTTTTCGCTAGTTTTTTAACATTGGGCTTTTTTCTACGACCTTCGTTATGGCCTATTAATTCATAAACACATTACCCATATTTATAAACTTCAACCAACAGTGAAAGCAACGGGATTTAAGAGTTATCAAAACATCAATATTCATCCTCCAATACCAATGTGAACAAACAAATTTCACTCCTGACTTACATATGCATTCACTCTGTCAATAGAAAAGTATCACGATGTACAATTACCTTGCATTCGACCAGAATATCACACCATTTTTTAGGTACATTACTCAAATACATATGATTATGAAACTGTCTGCAAAGGTGTCACTTCAACTTCAAATTGTGCATTGCTGCTAAAGTTTGATACAATGAGATACAATGGATTGACAAAAGTGGCGTAATGGAAATTTCTGCTGATATAATAATGGGAATTTTAAATGATAAATATTTTAAAACCATTGTGGACAGAAATATATGGAATCCCAATTTTTGTTCTTGTAGGTTGGAGTCATTATAAATGCAATCAATGAACATAGAGTGACCAAAGGTAGTGTGTTTTTTCTATTCATGCTAAATAAGGGCCCTAAATTCTGTTTTTTGTTTTGTTTTGTTTTGTATTTTGTTTGTTTATTTGTTTGGGGTTTTTTTTGGGGGGGGTGTTTTTTCAGTAGGTGAACATTGCTCTACAAATTCACGTAATCTATTTCTTTGTGCCCTCTCGATCAAGTATCATAACAAAGAAATGTGTATCAAACCCGAATTGGGAAGTCAATCAAGCAACATGATTCTGGTTAGCCGTTATCAAGATTGGTGATTCAGAGTGCATTTTTTTTCCAATTTGCATTGAAAGCCTGCAAAAGACAAAGTTAAAATAACATTCAACAGAATGCCTCGATTAGCACCTCAACTGGAATATGTGACTCGAGTAAACGATTATCATGTATATTGTGGCTATGTTCATCCTTCCTGGCCATATATTCTGACAGGTGGGGGGAACAAACTGAAACTTTAAACATGTATTTTGAGTTGAACAAAGACAATCAAACAGAAGGCAATATAAACTCCCTCTGCGACTGACGTGTCCAATTAGGAATAACCTCGCATACTACTCCTGTATTTCCCCCTAATTCCTAGTCCTTGTACCAACCATTCATGTTTCGCTGTTAAACTGTTTACGTCGAGCAGTAGAGATAAAACGGGTGTAAATTAGACAGTGTCATTACCATATCCAAACCGTAGTCTTAACGAAACAAATCCAAGTCAATTCCGACCAAAGGCAATGTTCCTTGGTATGTATAGCTGAAACATATAAATTTATAGTTCGTATTTACCCAAAAGAGACCAAAACGTAAGTGCAAAGGTCCATGGGGGGGGGGGACCTTATCTAGTTTTCACATGACAGAATGCAAAATGTTTTGTTTGAAATTATAGGCCTATTTCAGTAAATTGGCTTGAACAGTTGTATCATTCATGCACATACAGGACCATACAATTTATGAAAAGGGACCAAAATTTGCAGCACATCAGAGAATTTGTAAGTGGAGGTTCTTAACTTGTTGAAAATGTCAATAAAATTCAGTATTTAAAAAGGTACTACTTGCAACCACCATCTCAACAATGATCATCATCCATATAAGTCCACAAAGCGACACCAACACCAACATCAATCCATCAGAAAAGTCCTCTAGGCCTAAAATGACCATCAATAAGAATCTAAACAACATGATTATATAATTCGATGTGTTTTAGGCATGTAGTTAAAGACATGATGTTGTTTTAAAGGAGATAAACTAAGAGTATTTCAAAAAGAAAAGTGTTTGAATTTCCAAATATATTAAGTACATTGGTTCAAATGTTAAACATCAGCCAGAAGCAAGTGACATTAGGCCTCAAATCATTAAAACGTAGTCAAAAATGCATTACAGTAGTCAAAATTTGTAAGGATAGCAGTCACATTTCAAGTTGATCTCCAGAAGTATTTTTGAAAGGACATTTAAATGTTCAAGAAAGCATATAATCCCACAAATCATCTAATAAGTCAATTATTAGGGTAATAATTTAGAATTCCAAAAATGTAGTATGCCATTGTAAGTCATCTGTAAGTCAGCCAAGCATAATGTACATCTAACTCGTGGTTCTATAAAGTTCAAAAGGTCAAATTGTAAAACAGTCCTAATTATTGTAAATTCTACTACCTTTATCAGAGAAAGAATTCGGTTTTATGAAGAGAGAGAGAGAGAGAGAGAGAGAGAGAGAGAGAGAGAGAGAGAGAGAGATCATTTGAAATTCCTAAAGGTAACTGTGAGTATAACTGTTTTCCTGTAACAGTTTTAAATTTTTTTATTTATAATAAGACGTAGTTCAACTTGAAGAACTTCTAGAACTTTGCTGAAAAACTGTTAGCGGAGGGATCTCGCGCATGATCAGCGGGTATGAGCAATATATAACTGTCCATTTTGGGAACAGTTTACTGGCCTGGAGAAAATGGCATAATAAATAAAATGACCTCGTTGAAGAGACATTTTCATGCATCTGACAGCACAATGTGTTGCTTTTCCAAAAATGAAAACGATAAATTGATCAAAATGTCACAGGTATCACAGGTAGGTTTGCAAAGCAGACATTGAGCTTAGTATAGGAAGTGAACTGGATTATGACAACTTTTAAAAGGACTGGTGATAACGTTCGGATTCTAGCCTGGTTGCGTTTTATAATTTTCGTTTCACCGTGCACAGAATCAACTACCACTTTCAAGTTACCGAGTTGATCATGTTGGTTAATAATTAATAGGCATATAAATCACACATTTCTGCCCATTCTATTGGTCAAGCAACTTCCAAATTAAACCTAATAAATATATTACTATCAGTCTTTTTACCTGCGTGATATTGCATCATGTCAAGTTTCAACTCACAACACGTCAGGTCTCACTTATAATGCGTTTTCTATGATGAACTGTACACTTCACATGTGTTGTCAATCACTAACATCAATTTTTAGAACACTTTTTTTCAGATAAAAGAAACACACACACACACACACACAGAGTGGAATTTTGCAATATTAAATATATATGTCTGTGTTTAAGATTACACCCTGATACTTGTAGGCGCTTTCTAAATTCACGCCTCACTATAGACTTGTGCTTTTTCGAGGGGTGGGTACGGGTGGAGCGTTTCAGGCTGTACTCTATGGTCTTCCAGATCATGTATCTTTTATTGATGGATTTTATTTCACAAGAAACACTATACCCACCAAAAGTAAAGTCCAGCCTCCTGTAAGCTAGCTGGTGCAATTGCCTTCAATTGGACAACATGGAATAGAGTTGAATTGAGTTGGTCTTATATTCTGTCTGGTGTCGTCCATATGATTTTGAGGGGGCCATATTTCGTATCCTCTGAACCCGAATAAGATTTTACTTATAAATGAATTTGCAATATATGAAAAAAAAAAAAAAAAGCACGATAAAAGTTGTTCACAGGATGTCTGGAGTTACAAAGCAACACATAACCCATATGCCACTGTGAATCTTGTTATGCAAGGGAGTTTTGTGTTGTATTGCACTGTATTGTATTGCGTTATTTGTTAAACCAATATAAATATTCATGTGAATGCCATAAGTTAGTATTGAATATACTTTGTCCATGAACATAACATAGTATAAGCTCAGATAAAATTTAATATACTATTTCAGCCGGGAAAAGAAATCTCTTGCAGGTCATCTTACCCCCAACGTAGAGAACGCATTAGTTAATTACAATACAAGTAAGATAATAAGCACAATATATGACATGGCAAGACAATTACAATATGGACAGATACACCAGGTATATTTATAATTTCAAAAGTACAAACTGAACATTTTCCAAGCTTTATTCCACATCATCAAGGAGGTGTTGTTACACACACACACACACACACACACACACACACACACACACACACACACATATATATATATATATATATATATATATATATATATATATATATATATATATATATAGGTGTCTGGGTTTAGACCCTTGAAGAACACCACATGTAAGCGTTACAAATTCAGAATATGTACTTAAATAATTTTATAATTAAGTAATGTAATTAACTTATTCTTTGTTTCTGCATTTTTATCAACTAAAAACTTTATTTGTCCCTTCCTCTAAAAAAAGAAATAAAACCAATTAAACACAACTTACAATATATATGCCCCTCCAGACAGCCAACAAGACGAAGCTAGGAAAAATCGAACAAGCATGTTTGTTCTAGTACAGCGGTACATTGTAGGAAAGGCAGTGATACTCTGTTGGTCGGGGTGCTGTTAAGAAACACTCTTGTTTGAAACTGGCCTCGAGAAATCTTCATTAAGTAATCACGCTCTCTTCACACAAGAAAAAGTTTTCTTCATCGAACGATAGAAGTGAGAAGCATGTTTCATCACTTTCACGACAGATCTTACACAGGTCAATCCGTATCATACTTTGCATCGTACATGCTATATCTCTTAGCGAACACACACACACACACACACACACAAACCTGTTATTACTCCTTTCAAGACCGTAACTTTGAAATTAAGGTTTTGCAATATCTGGAATCACCTGACACATTGGTGTAGTAGAGTTTAATTTAATAATTTGGATTCAAATATGGTAACTATTTAAGAAATTAAAAAAAAAAATGTGCAAACACAACGGTGGAACGAAAGGGCACCCATGCCATGCTCATGAAATGTATCGATATGTCAACGGGGATACCACGGATTTTTTTTGAACAGAGCCCAGCCAAACTGTTTTATTATTATTATTATTATTATTATTATTATTATTATTATTATTATTATTATTATTATTATTATTTTTATTATTATTATTATTATCATGTGTGTGGTTTTTTTTAATTATTGTTTTTGATTTTTGTTTTTTGCATATTTTTGTTTTTGTTTTTTTTTGCGGGGGGGGGGTATTTTTTCAAAGGTTGTACTGACAGTGCTGCTTGCACATAGAATATGTCCCAGCTATATGTACATATATAAAGTGGTACACCCTAACTGTCTGGCTCTCTCACCGACTATTATATTTAGTTATGACAGTAATGTGCGGCAATCCCATTTCTCTGTGTACCTGTACATTACGCTGTGAGATCATATTTGCTCACACCTCAAAAACCTTTATGTCCGTGATTTGTTTTTCCTTAAATGTGTCCGCAGAATGTCTTCTCGAAATGTGTCCTCGTTGCATTTAACACAATATTGACAATATCGTGGGATCAGTGATGAACTGGATAGGGATGGAAAGGCATCGGTATGAATACATGTATAGACGGAATTCTAGTGAGGCAGACATATTAGAGGTTGCACTGTCTGGAGAACACACTTGCACAATATATCAGTGACTTGATTTTTTGTGAAGGAATTGATATTCGTTCGTTTAAATACGTCTTTTTGTCATCTAAGACTCACAACACACGCAAGCCATTATGTAATGGTGCCGGGTTTCTGTCCCATCCATTCACCTGCGAACATGTACTCGTTCCTATATTATATTACCTGTATTACGATGCTATGCTTCTGTAAGAATAGGACCAAGGGCACAACATTGAGAAATGCCACATTTGACGCTTACGTGACAGGCAAATCAAAGTTTTCTGTAGCTTCATGCAGCTTAGTTTCTTTCCTGTGTTGTCTTAACGACATCGATGTACATAAACCGTAATGTGGCGCTACATTTACGTTCATATATTTATTCTTAGAAACCTATCTTTTGTACACCTGGGGACGTTTTCCCATCAGCTGTTTATATGTATAAAATTTGAAATGATTTCAGCTGATTAAAGCATGATTTTCCCGTGAAAAAACACGTTTCACAATTTTTTACACGCTATACATTATGCAATGATGTTTACGTAATGTTCATTTGTTTTGTTAAATGTTCACACACAAGTGTTTTTATTTTTTTAACATTTCGTACTTGTATGTAAATGTGGTAAAATAACACATTGATTCACTTTTGCCACGTCAAAATAAAAGCCTTTAATCTATTCTGGATGTTACCTGTCGCAACTTCCTCATTCTATTTTTCAGCCATCGATTTTTTATTTGCTAAAAATTTCAAAGTGAATTAAAAGTTTACCAAAAACAAATGATATGACATATCAGTATTTTCTACAAATAACCAACTAATCATTATATGATTAAAAAGTCCACAGGTTTCAGTAACTTGAGAACATTGACAGCAGTCTTCGGAGATTAAAGGCAATGAGAGGTACTGTCACCAACAGCTGGCTAATTGTACGTTAATCATATGCATGGGGCATGCCAGTATTCATAGTATAGATGTAGGTTTATCAAACAGTATATGGCTTAATGTCGTAGGCATATTTGGTACCCCCCAACCTGAATTTGGTCCGATAGGCTGTATTGGAGAAAACAGAGGCTACGTTTTGGATATAACCCGATGAATAGGATGGAGGAAAAACACCACGGATGGAAGTCTCTTACCCTATCCCGAACTCCACACTCACCCGATCCCATTGCAGGTGCGATGAAGTTGTCTACAATGTGTTGCAAAGTCCTCTCTTAATTTTTACACATTGTACGTGAAGAATATGGGCACATGAATGTCAATGCCCATAGCATAAATACCTCCTCGTGTCTTTTTGTCCGTATCCCTGTGGTGGCAGGCTACCGTCAAAGAATACAAATGTGCCTTTTGTGTGATCTTGTATACATCTGGGACAGTAAGAAGTAAGTATAGGCCTACCATGCCACTGTTACCCACTGTCCGGGAAACTGCAGAAGTGTTATATGCAGGGATTGCTCGGTGGATTTATCTTCAACTCTCATGTCGAATAGTCACTGCCAGAATTTAGTTTGGAAAAAAAGTGGTTACGGCCCGATATTCAAAAAATCATTGAAATGTTGTAAATGGTACCGTGTCTCAGATACGAAAAACAATGAAAGAAGGGACCGAGGAAAGAAGAACCATGTTAATACCGTCAATACATACATATATATACATATATATATATATATATATATATATATATATATATATATATATATATATATATATATATATATATATATATATATATATATATATGCCCATCATTCATTCACATCGCATAAAGAGGCTGAAATCTGAAAACAAATAATATTTGGTTAAGTTACATTGCCACATTAAACCCTCCGTAGAAAGGTCACCCCGAATCCAACCACATATTTGCGTCCCGTTTCTGTTAATATTTTATTCCGTATTATGATCATCCCATTTAACATCCTCGTAATAACAAGGGGGTTTATACATATAACCTCTCTGGCCGAACTGACTAACACATTCACCAGCGCTCTATTGTGTAGAAATCTTGGGTTCTGAAGTCGTTTTATACATGATCAAGCACTTATATGGCGAACTTTGAACGCACAACAAAGAACTGCATAGCAGACAGGTTTCACAGACCAGCCCGGTGCTCGATACTTCCAAAATCTGGTTTCGCTGTAATTTCAAAAGTATATATACACGCATGGAAATATTTTAGGTGATGCCATGCACAAATGCCTATAATTCCTTTTTGGAATGAGTAGTGGGAAAGATAGGTTCCTAAATATGTTACATGATCACGTTTGTTTTTGTTTTGAATGTCATGCATCATTGGCTCCGTTTTGTTGTGCCATGAGCACTGATTTCAATGGCCATGGTGCGGTGTCAAAATTTATCACAAAAGTGTGTCACTGGCCAGTGCAAGCACAGAGCAACATGGAAACCACACGTAACCGTTTAGAAGATGGTAGAAAATGGCAAATTGTGGGACTTTGCGATCCTTCTGGCTGGTCCCAGGCAAGGGCTACTCGAGAGTTAAATGTTTCATGTTCTGTGGTTTCAAGATTAATGTCTAAATACAGGGATGGAGACCTATCCAGTGGTGTTTGCCTGCTTTACAGACACAACAAACTGATCTGTAGACGTTCACCCGTCCCCAAATTATCATATGCATGATGTACAGGAGACCGTTATGCATGACTGTGATATGCTGTCTGTGACGAATCGACTGACAAATTTTCTTCACTGACTTGCCTTGCTTTAAATTTGTTCTTCATTGTCTGTGATCATTGGGCGCGACCACTATGCAACAGTGGTCAATGTTGAGTATCGGAATATAAAAGTCATGTCATACAAATTTCACTTCATTTTTTTACATAACTCTCCATAGCAGGATTCATCATATATAGCATTCCCTAAAATATTTCCATGAGTATCTATATATATATATATGACCCATGCGCTGTGGTGTTTAATATACACTCAGGCAAGGACCAACCGCCTGTGATAACTAATGGGGCCAGAAGAGAACGGACATTTACAGCGTGGACAGATTGTGTTTTTTTTTTTTTTTTCAACTTTGACTTCATTTCAGGTGACCACACATGGGCCTATGTTAGATCTAAAGTGTATACCATGAATAAAACTTAGGTCACTAGGTCAAATATTTGGGTCGCAGTGATATTCCCATGCACTGTAATGCGCATGTACATATAATTACCTTGTGCTATGACAATTTGTGATGAAACCTCATATAGCCATACACCAGGCGTAATGTTCATTCCATCCAAGATGACCTGTTCTGTTCGCGCACGTGTCGGGGTTACAGTGATGCACCCAAAAGCCAAGGACAACGTCAGCTCTAATTTCAACTTCTCATCTTACCTTGCTCTAAGATAAAGCTAAAGCTCATCAAGTTGAAGTAGATACCCATTGGGGGTGAATGTATCCAGGTTGCATGAGCACGGACTGCCCTAAATAATATATTATTTGCTTGTTTCTTCGTTTATTTATTTATTTATTTATTTATTTATTTATTTATTTATTTATTTATTTATTTATTTATTTGTTTGTTTCTTTCTCTCTTTCTTTGTTTCTTTTCCAGAAGTTTATGTGTGTGGTCCACAGTGCTCCTATTGTTGTGTAGACCTGCTATATATCTTCCTGATGTGAAGAAAGCCACTTTTGTTTACACAACATGTTGTGATACATGATTAAAAGGCACATCTTGCAAGTTTTAAGAACTAGATACTTTATAACTTTATGTAAAATTACATTGTCCGTTTGTCAGCAAAGTCGCACAATATTGGTAGCTTGGAGGTTGACCGCTATGCATTTGATTCTTGCAACTTATCCCGTATTGCACAACCAATTATATCTGGGCGGTTCCACTTTGTACCTTTATCCTGTTCTCAATAATTGCGTAGTTTAAGCCAAGATACATCTTCTTTATAACTATTTCGTAAAGAGTGTTGAAATGTTGCACTGCTAGTTCATATGTATGAAGTTGCCTTTATGAGAAACTTGCTTAACTGTCGCATGTATGTGTCATAATTCATGACTTTTTGTATGATCTTATACGACTAAACATCAAGAATTGTGTTTAATATAAATTCACGCATAATACCTTCTTTGATATGTTTTTTCTTTTAATACTAGTTTTCTTGTACTTGTGAATATCCTCTTCATTTTGTATAGTCCTGTTTAGCATTGATATTGTTGATTGACGAGCAGGCAGTTGACTTGCACGTATGCTGATGTTTCTCACATTCATGCCATTTGATCTATGCCAAGTTATATTAATATTTATGGACGCAAAATATGCATGTGATGTATAATCAATTGAGTTCAGATATATTCTATACATATTAATTGTGTGTGTGTTCTTCTTTAAAGGGAAAATGCTTGATACAAGTCGATTGCTTTTTTGCATTTCCAATCCCGTTTTGGCTACATAGAATTCAGCAACGTGTCCAAGGACTGAACGTTTATGTATCGACCAAGAATATTGTTTCCCTGAGACTTGAATAACACTGGCATCAATTTTCATAGAGAGGCAAAGCCAATACGATGCCCTAGACATAAAGACACACACACATATTATTATTATCATTATATATATATATATATATATATATATATATATATATATATATATATATATATATATATATATATATATGGCCTGCTCCCATAAAATCAGCATAATGCCACCAGATATGACATATGCATATTTTACATCATTGCAAAGAAGAGACTGTAAGCTTTTTAACAGTCCCAACATCTTTACTGTAAGATAAATAGTTGCCGAGACAAAATGCACTGAAGATCGCTACTAGGGGAGTTATGATTTTGAACAATCGGCCTCCAAATTTTGAGGTTCATATACACGGTGTGCTGACAGTTTTCTTTTGGCAACGGGGTATTCATTTACATGGATCTGAACCAAATTTGGCGCATGCACTGCCCAAGTACAGTTCTTGCTCAGATACAGCTGTCAACTAATCATATGCCAGATTTGCATATTTAATGATATGCAAATTATGTACATATAATACACACCCCAAAATAGAAGGTGTCACTGTGCAGCAACTTTTTTTTCCTTAGCAAGCTCGTTGGCACGTGCTCTTTATTGGTATGATCTTGTTTATGCACACTTAAAAAATATTGAACATTTTACACAAACAAAGACACACACACACTCACATATGCATACAATTGTCAGCCACATCCACACTAGATAAGAATACATATACATGTTTCACAAAATGTAATTAGTGTAGATACAATAATTGACCATTTTTTCCAAATAGATGTTGTGTACCCTGAAATTTTAATACATCATGTTCCACTTATATTTCATGTTGAAGATAATTCAAATATCCAGTATTTTTTTTTTCATAATTCTTTGTAAATCTAATATTTCACAGTCGATAGACAATTGTATAACAAGATTGTTTGTGAAAGAAACCAAATATAACATATTTTAGGAATAAAGAGATATATTGCCTTAATTTATATTTATTGTCCAATCTTCAAAATAAGTCCAAACGTGTTAAAATACATACACTTCCAATATCTAGGCACAATAGTGTCTTTTCCTGCACGCAAATTACATAACTAAAGATCCACTAGGATCATTCTATATAGTCTTGAATTATGAATCGCAAATCTATGCAAGAATAATAATTGGAATGCTTGTAATTTACTTTCCAAGGTACATTTAAACGAAAGACTAAATATGCTTTCCCATTCTTCATTGCAATACCAAATAGTTCACGCGATTTGTCTACACAAGTAGGAACATCTTTCAAGCTTTGCAATGATACACCGGCAGAAATATCTTTCCGAGTTATATGTTTGATGTTTTCCAACCACTAACTATCATAAAATATGGAAGTAGAGTTGAAGGGCCTTCTCTAAAGTTTACGTGTTACGATCGCAGTTTTTGTTTCCATTTTCTGGAAAAGACTGATCTCAATGAATAATGTTCCAGGAAGTTTATTTGTCTGTCAAACATAGCTCCTAAAGTGTCCACATTCAAGAATTCTTCAGCATTATCTACTATATCTTTAATAAATATAATACCCTTCCTATAACAGAATATAGGATTCCTGCCAAGTGTAATGAGGGAATTGAACAACAAACATTCAAAACAGATGTACCCTGCAGTAGTAGGATAGAAGTAACTTCGAAATTGCTGATACGCCAAAATAAATTCATGATAAAACAAAGGTAAATGAAATTGGGATACATCAAGATGACACCTGATTTTTTTACGTTAACAACATGTATAAAAAGTTGGAATACTTTTATCCACTTTGTACTGCTATTGGTGAATTTGCGATTTACCGAATCGAGCTAGCTGCAAGGCAGTCACCTGTGTACCAAAGTTTAAAATTTTTAGACCTCCATTGACAATACCCGGAGGCATAACTGTAGTTTTGTCCTTCAGGATAAAATCATTCCACAAGAACAGATAAATATTAGATTGTACTGTTCTAATAATATTTATATCAGATGTTTTAAAGATATAGGCTATAGAAGTTTGGAAGTAGCAAAGCTTTTTTTAAACTACATTACTTTTTTTTCAAATCAAATATAATTTTCTTGTTATCTAACTTTCAAAAATGTCTTTAAACAACTGCTATTATGTGGTATAGTTCAGGACACACATTGATTTTCACCTTCATTCCTGAACACAGGTAAATCCCGAGCTTCATCATTTTTTTAATTACCTTGAACATGTAAAGATATAAGACTATGAGAAAATCGAAAGATGAGCTCAACCAGAAGTCTAGTCAACATTGAATGGAATGGTAATTTGCTGCCATTTATATATTTTTGTTTCAGGATTTCTGAGACGCCAAATATATCTCCTAAGTTCAACATTTCCATCAAGAAATCTTTTATGCCTTGTTCATATTTTGAAATTGGTGTAGAAGTTCCTCCCATGTCATCAAGGTTTGGATCTAAAACTGAATTAAAGTCACCTGAAATATTTATGCTTTCTTTATCAAAACCAGATAATAACTTAATTTTTTTTCTACATATGCAATCTACTTTTTCTCTTTATTTTTTATGGGGGCAAATATATTAACCCGGATAAATTTTGCATCATCGTTTACAATATTTAATTTTATATATTTACCTTCAGGATCACTAAGTTGTTTTTGAACGTTATAATCTATATTCCCTGACATTAAAAATGGACATTCCCCTGCTATTATAAGTCCCAGGCGAAAAGTAAATATTTGTTCCCCATTCATTTCATCAAACCTGTTCAAATTTATTTGTGCTGTCAGTTTCTAGCAGGAAACATACTTTCCTGAAATTTCCTAACCAAGTGGAAGATCAACCTGCGTTCAAAAATGCCACCCAAACCCCTTATATTTAAGGAACAAGGTCTGAAATTGAAAGCCATTAAACAAATATCAGGTTATGTATGTTTCAGTGTTCCTCAAGGTGACAGAGTTCACTGTGCCCCTCTCCAACTTCGATAATGAGGGCGGCACAGGAACAGGGCTCAGGCGGGGGCAACTAAAAATAGTACAATAGCTGAACTTTCAACATTTGCTCGACATAACACAGTAAATGAACGCTAAGTTTTACCCAAGGATTCAGCTGAAATGCATATACAAATTCTACAAATATGTAGATATTTTGCAAAATATAACATAACTTTAATCCTTTCCTTTTTAAAAGATGCAACAAGCAATGCATGCAGCACTAAGCAAAAATAAATAAATAAATAAATAAATAAATAAATAAATAAATAAATAAATAAATAACTAAATTAATAAATAACTAAATTAATAAATAAATAAAAATAAATAAATGAAAAATAAAATAAATAAATGAAAAACACAAATGTAATTTAAATTTTACCAAACAATATACACAAGTACATTGAACAACAGTAGTGAAGAAAATTTAATGTTCTTAAGAGGTGTGTATGCAAAATTCCACCACTGAATGACTTTGGCAAGGGCAAGCAACTAAGTACCCAACATCTGTGGGTGGAAAAGAGAGAGAGAGAGAGAGAGAGAGAGAGAGAGAGAGAGCGAGAGAGAGAGAGAGAGAGAGAGAGAGAGAGAGAGAGAGAGAGAGAGAGAGCAAATAATCATGTGTACCACTCCCTCTTAAGATATAATTATGTAACATGACTGGTCAAGGAAGACTAAGAAAATAAGAATATAACTTAATATGAAAAAGCGCGGAATGAGAGAGTCGAGTTCAGTCCAGTTCGAAATTGGCAGGCTCACGACTGAAGGCCTGTTCAAACTTGCAGCTGCGACTACGAAGGCACAGGCCATCATGCCTACCCAAATGTTTATGCCCACCTGAAAGTTCCTCATCTATACAATGCAGACAGTTAACTATATGCAAATAATGCAAAATGGGTAAACGATGAAGAAAATAGTTGTTGACATATTGTTTTTGTCATGATAAACCCCGTGGGTTTAATCCTGTCAAGACCAAGTTCCTCGATCGATAAACGTCACTTTTTCTCCTGCTGCACACAATAGTCACGAGAATCATATGTATTATCAGGTACGTGCTTTAGATGGACTGCCAACGGCCGGACCCCTTTTGTACCATCTATGTTGCCACTGCTCAAGTGATCAGGTGTTGAAGTGAGCACCTTCTTTGCTGAACAAACAATACTCCCGATCTGCGCTGTCTTGTACTTGGCGACTGGCGACCGTCATATAAACACGGCCAGGTCACGCGATGAAAGGTGATAATAATTGCATCACTAACTGAAATGTGCAAACATTTTCACCGTGTTGCACATTTTGAAGTCAAATTTAGCTTTATATCAGACTCAGCTACAAGAAATGAAACAACCATCATTATCCTACTGGCATACACTATCCATATGAAACTTCGTTTTTTATTGTTGGCTACGGCATAAGGAGTTATTATGCACGTAAATTGTCCAACTTTGCATCATTTGGGGCAGAAAAAAATGTAAAAACCGTGGCTTTGTATCCACCGATTTCAAAGAAAAACAAATCGATAGACTAGCTTGCATGGTTCTGATTCAACGATGAGGGTCGTTGCGCACGTATAAATCTCCCCGTTTTTTGAACCTGGTCAAAAAAAGGACACCTGATGTAAGTAGCCCGATACGACCTAAAGCGGAAACATAGATGGAAGAACAAAAAGACTGAGAAGGGGAGATTAACTTGAGCGGCACTACGAAACATGCAGTTTCTATAGCACTACTCTAGTATCATAGCAGCATATAAAGCAGAAAACCTCATAATAATGGGATGGGGGGGGGGGGATCATACAAACGATTTCAATGTTTGCCTCAGTTTGTTGCTGAATTCATAGCATGTTCATTGGATGAGAATATATCCCTCTGAAATGTATACTTACATGTTTATGGACCCTTGACAGCTATTTAACATAACTGCATAGTTAATTATATATGTAAATGAGGCCCAAATTAGTAGTCACGATCCAGGTAGGTTCTGTGACATTGCAAGTTGTTGTAGTCAACATGATAGGTTAAGCCTGGTGTCAAAATAATGTTTTTGGCCATAGACAGTCACCTTCTTGTATGTTGCCCATGAGTAACGTTTGTTCTTTTTTTTTTTTTTGTTTTTTTGTTTTTTTTTACAGAGCAGTTGCGTCCCCCACAGGCACGACTGCTACCACGCATAGGGCCTCCCCCGCCCCGCTGCCACCATGCTGATTTTTGTGTCCACATGTCCCCCACATCCACCTCTGCACCATTTGGCTGGACTTGGAGCATGAACTTGGGTATCAGCAGGCCTCTTACACTGCATCTCTACCTGTACTTGGACTGCTGTTCCAGCGTCTTTGGGTTCTACAGCTTTGGCACATAAAACAACCCTGCAGTCAAGAGAACATTAATCATGGATATGTTCAAATGAATACCACTGCCTTGCAACAATCAGACCTGGGAGTGGTGTGACTGATGGCACTGCTGTAGGTGTCACAGTAGCATGATCTGAACAAGACAGAGCCATGTTCAGGCGTGTCACCACACTTCAGATAAAACATAGCACCTGACACAGAGATATCGAAATGCTGATACTGTTTATGCCTAGAAATGCTCGGAAGGAATGTGACAAGTATCCGTGCCAGTCGAAAAAATCAACAAGGGCTGCCTGTTTCCCAGCCCAACAAGTTGGGGTACGTTGACCTGAGTCATTGTACTTGCTGTCACAGGATCTTCAATATATCTTGTAATCTTGAAACTGGTGTGTGTCTAAGCTTATATTCAGCAAGGAGAGTTTTAATAAAAAGATACACCAGCCCCGGATGTTTTTACCTGGAGTGGCATGATATCAACTGTACAAAGACATTAATTTTGGTCTGCCAAGTAATACTCTTGGGTTTTGTTTCTGCTAACAGACTTCAAATATTGTATTATGCACACAGGTGGGGCATAAATGATCATTTAATGAAAAACCTGCTTAAATAAGTTTGATTCTCTTTCATACTTGAATAATAAACGTGCACTTAGGCCTAACTGGAAAAAATCATAATAGTCTAAGATGCTTATAACAATTCTGGCATAATTGGTTACAGCACATTACTATTGTTGTTGTTTCTTCTGTTAAACCTGTTGTGCATAATCATAACCATAGTGGATTTTGATATGTCTTATGTTTGATTCATGTGGGCCCAGACTCTTGCCGGTGTCAATGTAGTGATACTGTCCATCACTATATCTCGGCACACATTGCGCTCTGCCCCTACCATCCGCACGTGCGCCCTCTATTTCATGGGTGTGGCGGTGTGGCAGATTTGACACAGTCCAGTAGATTTGATGAACGGTAAATGGCATAGCTAGTTCTCTTGCATTCCCAGCACAGGTCTGTCTTGGGATGGCAGACCACAAATATGCGGAATCAGCTGACTCGCGTTTTCCGAAAAGCGCTATTCCCTGCTGCGAGATGACCTAAAAATGTTAAAAACTAAAATTGGGGTTAGCTTAGTTCACAGAAATAATTTTTAAACATTGCAACATCAACACACACACACACACACACACACACACACACACACACACAGATATATATATATGTATGCATTTTGCTGCGTTATACCTTGGCACTCTGTTAGAATACAAGTATTGTCCTATCGTTTACGTAGGAAGTATATGTGTGGCTTTTGTATAAAAGCACCCATTTACAACTAGGTATAAGATGTCCTTTGTGAAATACGGTATGCATTGGTTGACAATTTGGTACCATTAAACGTGTTTTTCTCTGCTTGTTTGTTTTTATAGGCCAAGTGTTCCAAAAACACTTGGCCAACAAAATATGATGGGACCCTGGAGATATGTTTATCTTATGTTATTTATTAGCAGCACAAGCATATAGAAGGCATTATGAATTCAAAGGTTGCATGATCCAACTGCTTTTAGAAATCTAGTGTGCCAATCTTTGTCTGCAAACGGGACATCAGTGAGGCCCTTATAGGCGTTTTATATATCACAAATTTGAATGTGTTTATTTTTCAATATCACTTATAGCCATGACATTTTAATATATTTTTATGTTTTTTTCTTTTCATATATCAAATACTTTTAATCTATTCATTTTTATATATCTCTGAAAAAGACCGGACAGAAATTCGACAATCAAAGGGTCACAAGCATAGGAAAGATATATTGTGAGATGCATGTTAAACTGGTAATATATATTGCCATTGAGAGGTATGACTTGGAGCCAGCAGGTAGCTGAAGAAGAAAACAATATAGGTATGGTGTTTATTTATAGTTTGATAGCATTTGATAGATAACACTAACTGACCATTAACGAAAATTAAAACACATTGTGCACCTGTTAATCACATGCTAGTTGTTTATAGGTACATGTAATTGCAAGCGCGGCAGCAGTAGACAATATCGAACATGTCATGATGTGGACACTTCAGCTACCAAGAACATATTGAAGGCACATATGCCGTTCACATATTTGGTTCCATTTAACTGCAAGACTGCCCTATCCAGCAGTTGCATCTGGTGGGTGCAATGATGGGAAAGACAGAGTAGTATGATTTTTGGATCCATCGCAAACTGCATTGCTGCAAGGCACCAGTATGTGCCCCAAGGCAGTACATCAATAGTGGGATTTATCCATTTTCAGCACTTTTTGGTGGTTGGGGAAATGATGTAACCATGTAAGAAATAGGGATTTGTCCATATAACAAGTGTCACTGAGGGTTGCAAAAGATCTAACTAGAGCCCCTATCTCCAACAAGGGATTTAAACGTTTCCCTTTGAAGATTACCATTGGTGGCATAAATTCAGCAGTGGCGTTACAGCAACCCATGACGAGTATAGTTTCCCCTATTCCCGCACTGGTCGCCGCATACACATTACGTTTGCCTTCAGCTGCAACAACATTAGCGGCCTTGTGTACAAGAGACAGCCTTGTTTCATTGCAATTACATATGGCCAAAGGGGCGTCATAAACTCCATATTCGGCCAGAGTATCTTCCAACGCAATGACGTATGTATCCACATGCACTTTGTTCATAGACTGAGCTCTTGCATGTGATGACGATTCCGGCTTTTCGATGGCGATGTGGGGTGCTTACACCTGAAGGCATACCACCAGTACACCTGGCAGTGTTGTTATTGAAGAGAAAGCAAGATGTATGCCATTCAGTTCAGAATACTCAAATGCCAATGAACAGACGTGATACACTGTAAGACAAAATGCTTTGGATTCTAAGAGAATAATCTGTTCTACTAACCCTGATTCGGTTTCTGGCCTAAGAACACAAGTGCAACCCATGCATGCAGGACTCTGCAGGTGTTTTAGAGTTGCCATTTATATGTCTTTGCAGGGTAACTCAGGAATTTAGACATTTATTGCCACTTCTTGCAAACGTTTTCCATCAGCTACCTGCTGTACAGCTCTTTGTAGCTGCTGAGGGTTGTATGAGCTGTATTTGTTTGAAATACACTTATAGTAGGCATGATGGAGAGTAACAAACTTAGGCCTAATTTGCCTATATTAAAATGCCAATCGCTGGCAAGCCTTGTAGGTGATCCGACTAGCTATGGCTTGAATTGTTATCGAAAAAAAAAAATAATAAAATAAAATACAGGCCGATAGGAGTGGAATTACAAATTGTGCAGATAACTATCAAGATTTAAATGTAAACTGGACTGTTACAGTAATTACCGTATTAGTCATGATTTAAACAATGCATGGCGTAAGTTTATTTAGTTTCTACTGTTGTCACTAGTAGTCCCTTTCCCCACCCACCATCGAGTATAATTCGGCGGAAAACTGGACAGTCACCTTGAAGGTCGGCCTCCCTTTATAGTTTTAAATTGTTTGTCTTAGTTACGTTACACATTCACTATTGATTTATCACGTAAGCATTAAACACATGGCGACATTAAACAAAGTAACTGAAAGCTTACTTACAGGGTATGTTTATACATGCAAGGCTTAGAATAGTGCACTTTCTACTAACCAGAGCAGACGAGCTGTGAAATGCTACCCCAAACGTCCATCAAACAACGGGGGACGGGGGTCAAGCGCCATCTAGTGTATATTATGTTGAACTGCAACATAAAGCTACCAGACAAAAGTAATAGAGAAGCACAATTACTTCCTTCATTCAGCTATAATGAATTAAAATCCAATCCCCCCCGCCCCGTACGCTGCAACAAATGCCTTTATGATGGCAACAGCTCGAACTGCTTCTAAATATAAAAAAAAATGAAAAAAAAATGAGAGAAGTGTGTCCTCTCATTGTAGTATCCTTATAAATAAATAATTGGCGTCATTTGATTGCTACATGGAATTTCAATCCTGGTAGTTTCTTACAGTATACAAATGATCACAAACTGGCTGTATTCCAATTACTTTATACTTGGCGTTTTGGTATTTTTCCATAGCATATATCAAGGGGTTATTTTCATGTATCACGAACTTTTAATTTCACATCTCAGCGGTCTAAAATAAGCCAATATCACATTTCAGAGGGCAGTCACTCTCACATATCACTAATCCAGGTCGCCCCCATAAGGGCCTCATTAGTACTGCTAAAATGGGAGGAGAAAAAGAAGACAAAATACAGAACATAAAATTTTCAGAGCACCTGTAGAGGGAAATTGATAGTGACATTCAGCAAGTCAAAGGAAATAAGCTGTCTGACTTTAGCGATGCACAAAATTACCATGTTTAAAATATCAAGGATGGCTTCTAAAACACCTCATTGAGGTCATTGCGTTTCATACTCAGGACATTCCAAAACAAGCATTATTGTCAGCAGCAGTGTCCGTTTACATTCGATCTTTTTGTACAACTGAAGAAAGATATAAGCTCAGGGGAATGATACCTTTTTCTCTGAATTTGGCAATGCACCAGATGATTGTGACAGGTTACTTTGTTCTGCCATTGGCATAATTAGACACGGTACAAAAATAAAAGTTCCATGAGGGCACGAGACAAAAATGACCCTGTAATAAACCCTGAATCATTTGGAAACTGTGCCAGATATCATACAAAAAGTGTTGCTTAGGTTGGAGAGCCCAGAAGTAGCTGGGTGAAGCAACACTAACTACAATCCAATGCAGAAACCGAATGACAAAGTTTTATTGCTAGCAGCATATGACTGTAATGCACAACAATAATAAGACCCGAGCCTTTTAAGATGTAGGTGTCACAACAAAGGTTCATTTCGACCATGCAGAAAGATACATATAAATCTTTTTTGGTATGTTTTTTTGTTTTTTTTTGTTTGTTTTTTGTTTTGTTTTTATTTTTGTTTGTTTTTATTTTGTTTTTGTTTTTGTTTTTGTAAAAAGGGACCATGATTACGTTATGACCCTCGGCAATAATGTGTTGAACAAAGTCTAGGAATACGTATGTTGCTCAATGCTAGGTTTGGCAATATTGACAGCTGTGCAAACCTCTAAAGGACAGGAACACGTTTCTTGCTATGGCCTGGGTTTCATTTTGAGGAACAAGTCACTAGTACACAATGGATTGATCAGGTCCACAGATTAAAGATTGGACATGAAAGGTAAGCTGACATAGAAGTGCAAAGGCGCACATTGCGTCCGTCCTTGTGAAAAGATCAGATATATGTATGTCACATATATTGTATGGCTGTTTTCAAGATATTCCCAAGAGGAACTCTTTTCACTCATGCAACCTTTGCATGTAATGAAACTGAACTAGCATCCTTCTGAAATTGCTACAATGCAAGACTCTCGGAAATTCAAGTAGTCAATAAAGTTGCAACATGTGGTCCTGTTATAGATGCAAAGGAACCTTACCATTAAGTGTCTACTAAAACTACCATAAGACTAAAGTGTAATCAATAAAGTAGCCCATCCAAACCGTGTGCTTCGTTTGTGTGGATTCCCTTCTATGTCAAGCCTTTTAGCTGCATTTTACACACCCTTGAGAGGCAGTGGCCTGGAAGATTTGCTGGCCGAGAGTGGATATATTGCCTGAAACACAAACGATATGATGCTCATTGGAAAGCAATTTTAGAAACATCTGTGTATGCTTTCTCTTTTATATAAAACATTGAGCTAGTTTCCCCAGACAGAGTTTTTAAAATGGTGTACCTTCCATCAGAGTAAAAACATCCCAGATCATGTATGGTATCAGATCCAGGACGCTCATCTCATTCCGATGAAAAAAAATGGCCAAGAAGGACATTGGATACTTCCTGTGTTAAACACATTCAGGCAAGGAGGCTGCAAGGAATCACCTACATTCGAGTACTGATCAATGCATCTTGATGTCAACCCAGCATCAATGAAAGACACGTTTAATAAATGAAAAGCAAATTGAGCGCCATATTTATCATTGCATTGTGCCATGAACAAATGGAACTTTATAAACTGCACCACACAAATACAACTGTAGGAATTTGTTAACACACAATACATGCGTACAAAAGTTACAGAAACCAGACCATATATTACGAAAACGTACATATCACATATATCAAACACACACTTACAAAACCATAAAAAACCTACAATTAACCAATACTAAAAACCCATATCTATATATATGTAGCTATGTTACATGACACTGTCAGTATTACATTTGTGAGGTCGGCCTCACATATAAAATCTGCATACCTGATTGTCACCCAGAACACACTTAGAAAATATATTGAAAGTACTGAAGCATGCAGTGTGAATGTGTCGGAACAATTAGTTCACAAACTAACAAAACCACTGGTTCCTAAGCAAGGCAGTGTGCAAATAAAGACAATTATTGGTCACTTGGGAAACTATGACTTATCACTTTCAGCTAAATGACCACCCCAATGGAAGCTGATGAATGTGGAATCAGTGTCAATGAAGAGAAACAAAAATCACTGCTGTCTGCTCTGTCAAATACCAAGGAACCTAGCGCCAATGTACAATACGTGGTTACTGAGTTTCACAAGTAAATCTAATACTGTCTTTCCTGCTAAACATATCCAGTACAACTAGCTACTGTGGGTGCAACACCAGGTGATTACTGGATGTGTCCTCCCATCATAGCTGAAATTTATGGCATTCTTCTAAAAAAAAAAAAAAAGAGTTATCTAAGTTCTTCTGCCCACATAAAGCCAACCATGCACCAAATGCAACCCTTTTAAATACCCATCTAGACATGGTGCACTATTGTGCAGGTAATTTTATATATTGAATCCACAACTTGTGTGCCTATCCAAGGAGCTGGCTCTGGAGGTCAGCTGTCCAAAACAGTGCAGACACAGGAACAATTTTTCATTCTACAGAAAAAAGATGAGAACTTCACGCCAAAATTCATTGAAACGTAACTATCAGGTTTCCTGCGTGGATATATTTGTGCTTTGGATGCTGATTTTAACCATCTCATCCATGTCCATGCAATATAAATTGAACTGAGTTCAGATGTTCATGATCTTCCCCAGGGCTTCATGCATGGTACAGATATGATACTGTGCTATTGCTATGCAGAGCAGAAACATTTAAAGCAGCAGAATCTTTGGAGAGCAAAATGGACTTTTTTTTTGTTATTTAAACATGTGGGTTCTAACACACCTGCGTGGAAGCAGATGATGCAGCTAAGCAGTTTCATACACTCATTTATAGAGCCTGACCAAACCCGAGCAGCCGAATCCAAGCTTACTGGGTTTCAGGATTGAAGCTCGGCTCAGGTTCGGCTTTAACAGTTACTAAACGTTCGGGTTCGGTTATAATTGTCAATGTTGGCAATAAAATTAAATAATAAGGTCACTGAGGTTACTTTTTGCACTTGCATACACTTTAAACAATGCAACAAACGCTACTTTGCAGTTAAGCACATCACATGGGTTGCATTAATCGCCTGAATTACAATAATAATAGTATTGCCCCAGTGCAAAAGGGTTACAGCTATAAACTCCTGTTTAAATAAGGCTTTAAATGAGCATTCTTAGATGTCTAAGTTTATTTATGGCGTGTTTGAATTGCATATACGGAACCCAAACGGTGTCTAGTTCGCGAGCAGTAATGTGTACCGAGTACCAAGTACCCGGTTTGGTTTCAAAATGCATGTTCGGTCAGGCTCTACTCATCTATGAACTCACAGATATCAGCAAAGTAAACTATGGTGATTAGAATGATACAAGGTTTGACGAAGTGAAGAAGCTTTGTCCCTTCATGTATTTTCACTGTGAGGTCAAAACTGTCTAGAACATGTTATATAGCCTATATGCAAACTCACATGTGGATGTCATCTCATGTAATTTAACTAAACATGTGGTCTCCAGATTCATACTACATGACAGTGAATAGGTTGTGAATTAAAATGATTTTTGATCATCAATCAGCACCAGAAATCTATGAGCATTTTTCTTCTTGTCATGGTCGTATGAAGTACGCCTAAACTGTTCCCATGCAAGCAGTGTTATGCTGCGTGCCAATCAGTGCCTCCACAAGCCTACAGAGGATAGAAAAACACACACACACACACACACACACACACATTATAAGCCTTAAATAGTGTGTGAAATGTAAGATGAGCCTTAAGCAATGGCCTCAGTGTGAACATAAATAATACTTCTAACAACATGACTACGACAGTTTTGTGCTAGTGGGCCTTGCATGCATATATCATATGAGCCATACTAGATGCATTTTTCACCAACCGTATTGAGTTATATATAGCATGTTTATACCATTGAAGCTCCACAGCTCCCCTTTTATCGGCCAGTATTCTCATGCACATTAATTTCGTCAGTCAATTTTATGATAGTGGGACATCCAAAACAAATAGCTACCCGTTGGAAGTTGAGCACATATACTACCAGACTTTCATTACATAGTCCATACCATCAGGCAACTCCACATCTAGAAGCTCTTTCAAGTGACCGATGATGATTATTTTCAAAGATAACAATTGCATAATATGAATATCTCTATAAGAATACTGAACATGCAGAATTCAAAACAACCTAAATAATTTCTTGCCCTATTGTATATACATATACATGTGCAAATAAATAGTATACACCCATCTACCTATTCACCCCCCCCACACACACACATATATATATATATATATATATATATATATAGTCATAAAGCTGAGTTTTACTTGTTTACATGTTTGTTAAAGGATAGCATTCCAGTAATAATATGTATGTTAGTTGGCACGTTACATGCCCCCACACCCTATTGAAGTGTACAATTATGTGACCTCTCTTATTGGTTGACTAATTAATGGGGTCCATAGTCGTAGCCAACCAGTTGCGGTTGAGTGGTCACAGTTCATGCATAATAATGAGGCTAGTCACATAAATACTCTGCACTGCCATATGGTTTTCCTTTTTCAACTGAGTTAACACTGAATGCAGCTGTCTGTGAACAACCGAGTGAGGGGCACTTGTTGAAATTCCACTGTAATGCCAATGTGGGGTGTCACATGTCAGTAGATGAAAATATTGGTATTTGTGAAATGAAACAGTGGCATAACATAATATGCTGACCATATTAGGGGACACTTTAGTGAGGCATGGTTTCTCTTTTCGCAAACTCTCACAAGGGTGATAAAACATTGGCAACTAGTGTAGTCTGAAGAGGTGACTTCAGACATGCTGACAGGTGTACATGGTGTATGCCTTATACCAACCCACATTGCTATATCATGCAAAGGATGACATTGGACTTGTAACTTGGTGCCTCTGTGGCAAACATTGAAGGGCAGGTGCCTGATTCAGGAACAAAAGTGTTGGAGTTGTCCATTGTAAGACTATTAAAACATTCAAAAAAATACCCTGACTATGGACTGTGCAACCTCACATTTCAGTTATCCAGGTAGTTAATATGCACAGGGCTGTGCATCTCTATTTGCGTTTCCCAAGCGGGCATCGCCAAACCAGGAACATAGGACTACTGATATAAATACAGGGTTGAGCACAACCAAAGGTATTCTGGGTACCCCTCAGTAAAGTAATCATCTTAAGGTGGAGGATATGATGCTGGTGTGTAGTGAGACAGGCAACTTTGGTTCAATATTACCCTTTCAATTTTTTCACAAGTACAGTAAACCTATATATTTGCTGATTACTACATATATATATATATAGATGTGTATATGTACTTTTGTTTTCAGGATTGATTGTTTTTTTATTTATAATTATTTTGTTGTTGTTTTGTTTTGTATTTTTCTTTGTTTGTTTGTTTTGTTTTGATTTTTGAGATTTTATAGCATTCTTTCTGACTCGGTAGGATTTTCACACATTTTTCACACTGAAATCGCACAAAATTGCTTTTTTTTTTAAAGTTGAAATAAAAAGATATTGAAATTATATACCTATGTCCAGGATCGAATTCAATGGTGAGTCCTGAAATAGCATAATTAAAAAGTTATACATTTTTTATGTTGGTCCTTACAGGTTGTTTATTTCTATCTCAAAATTGCTCCAATCGTCACGGAAGTGTAGTCAGAAAAAACAAATGGAATCTGCTCCTGGATATGATATTTTTCTTTTGATGTCTGCTGATTTTAATGTGATAGGGCAATAATTTTGCTTTCGAGGCTAGACATAAATTGCATCGGTTGTGCAAAAAACCCTTCCCACAAAAATTGGATGGATATTGCCAATCCTTATGCATTTATGGTGTAGTATGACAAATACTCACTTGTTCTGACCTGTGATTTTATTATTGTATGAGATGAGCTTGTAGCTTTACCTCTGTGATGTTGTCATGCAAAACAAAGCATATTTTGTGGTTTATAACCCGACTTTTTTAAGTTGGGAACATCAGACATAACCACACTTGGCTTGTTTGGGTGTATATTCACACGCAGCTTTCCATATTTGGGGCCAATAAGTGGATTGTGCTAATTTGTTCTTACATCTATAGAGAAAAGCAAAGTAGTCAGAACAATGGTAGTGATTTGTTTGTGTTGGCCCATTCTTTGCTCCATGACTAATGCTGTCCTGTTCCTGATATAACTTTAAGAAAAATAATATATTAACATTCAAAATCAGTACAAAGTAGGTAAACTTATCTCTGCTGGTATTTCGATGGTTAAACAGTCTTAGGTAAGTATAAATCCCTGGTGAAATAACCCACAGGTACAATCGCACAGTTCCAAGTCCTATGACAAGTGCCAAATGATCTGGTACAAATCCCACAGCGGTACGGTTTGGTTCCAATGTGGTACTAAAAGGTGTGGTGCTGATCCAATCCCGCAGAGGTGCAGTTTGGTTCCAACGTGGTACAATTAACACCAGATATACCAGTCCGCTCAAACACTATGTCCACACTCCAGGGGTACAATGTGTAAATGGGTAGCACTAAATATACTAGTCAACTCAAGACACTGTCCACACTCCAGGTAATAACAATAGGTCATATTCCCACTGGCTTATAGTCACACAGCTTCTATCAGATTTTCATACATACATACATACATACATACATACATACATACATAGCATATATACATAACTACATGCATACATACATACATACATACATACATACATACATACATACACAATCACATACACAACATACATACATACATAGACCATATATGGAAATAACATTCCATTTTGTAGATGTGCCTTTTATGAAATTTTTGCTCTGAACATGAAACTTGGCAGAGAAGAAACAAGATTTGACATCTGCTTAGTTAAAATGGGAAAAAGTAAGTGATGTTGAAAACTTCTTCATTTAAGGTTTGACCCTAGGCTATTATGGTGACAGAGCTTACAATTTTTGTATGGCAATTATGTGCCTTTTAAGGTCGACAATTTTTGGCTCACTGTACACCATATTATGTAAGTATACAAACCGACAAATGGGACTACCTTTCTAAAATGTGGATAGCTGGAAGCAATTATTTAACAGGACACAATGGTATTCGAACCTCTGTCACTTGATTCAAATAATATGCTTGCTTTATAGTTTATTTATAACCAAAGCATTTCCTTTTTCAAATTGGCCCCAAAACCGAATGTCTTAAGTTATTTTTTCTTGAATTAGCGTCAAGTCTCATCATAGTCTTCTCTTTTCAACTCATAAAATTAAGCCATGCATAAGATGTTGTCTGTGTTATGTTGCTACTCAAACAAATAAATCGGTAAAATTTCGCATATGTTTGTATGTATGTATGTATGATATGTATATATATATATATATATATATATATATATTATATACATACATAATTATATTTTGTCAAATAAACGTTTTCTGACTGTGACTCTATATATATATGTATACTATATACATATAAATATATATATATATTTATATATGTGTGTGTGTGTATGTGTGTGTACTCCTAGTGATTGTTTATGTGCCTACAGTGCCTTTTGAATACCAAACTGATTTGTGACAAATCCCACTTCAGCAGGTGTATACCATTTTTGGTGCCAGGATAGGGGTGTAGACGGGTATTTACATCAGCATGGTCATGTAATGCAAATGCTATTTTGCGAGCACATTTTCAGTTGCAGCTGCTGTATTCCTCAAAGCTACCTTTATGTTAGCTGATTTTAATTTTTGATTCGAACCAGGTAGGACTCATGTACTTCTCACAAATTCTGTTTTAGTCCCTTGAGGTTTATTGGGCAACAACACAAGATATGTACAGTTTATTAGCAATATTGTAGAGATTATAACACACATGGGCTTACAAGAAAAACAATCTATGGAAACGTTTTTGCTTCTTGCTTATTTATGTCATAAAACATTACCTATAAACTACTAATGGGTAAGATACTTTCTGGTCATGTCTGTCCAAATTTTAATTCCACCAGAATTACAATTCTGACTGCTACTCGCACTACAGGGCCTGTCACAGCACCATCTATAGCAGTCAACTGACCCCATGGCTTGACGTCATACTTTGATTATTTTATTATTATTAGTTCTTTTTGTTTTGTTTTTGTTTTTGTTTTTTTTGTTTTTGTTTTTTTTTGTTGTTTTTGTTTTTGTTTTTGTTTTTTTGTTTTTTTTGTTTTGTTTTTATTTTTGTTTTTTTTTTTGGTGGCCATGATGCTGTGGCCTTGTTCCAGTCGAAGGGGAAGTGTTTCTTAATGGCATACTTATGCACAGTTACACCACAGTAATTAAGGATTTTAGTCTCCCCTGTCAGTAGATTCTTTTTGGAAAACTTTGATTGTTGAGGACGGAACATTTTTCACGTTGCTCAGGCAACATCAAGAACTTTGTTATCATGTGCTTTCTGCTTGGGTCCACCACACATGTGCGCCAAGCAATAACAAACATGTCAGGATCCAGCAAACATGAAGAGACCAGTCATATGATGGCAACTTGGTACTTACAGGCACAATGTAAATGCTGCATGGAAAAAATAATCGAGGACACAAGTGTCCTCAAACAAACCTATGTGCTATTTGTCAATGCTGGGCACAAGTTTTGTAGGACAAAGCTCACAGGAAGGAACACAAAGCAGCACAGAAGAGGACTCATCACGATTATTAGATGCAACTTTGCAACCTGGGTAGGTACCAATCTTGCCTTTGGCCTAGTCTCTGGGCAGGGCTTATTCTTTAACATCTACACGGGCCACTTCTAACCCCGTCTCCATTGGTCCCCCCCCCCCCCCCCCGTCTCCATTGGTCCCATAAACATCCAGGAGGGACAGCACTACAACACAGCCTTCAGGAGATGGTACCACTGTGATAGTTTTTACAGCGGCACCACGAGGACACTATCCTGTACTGCATCGCTACAAGTCTTTGTTTGACAGGGGTATTTGGAGTCCATCATGAGGCAGCAACTTCAGCTCTTAATGCATGAAATATTAAGGTCAGTGTTACCAGTTTTTACAAATATGATCCAAGATGGGCCAACACAAGGCATGCTTCCAATGGCCAATGACAGGACCAATGGTACCAGCAGTACTAAGGCCAGCCACGGAGACAGTGCAAAAAATACCAGTGTTAACCACACCTGACATGCTGCGAGCAGTGATCTCACCAACTATGGTGGGTGAACCAGCCCCCTGGACTTCTAGACTCCAGTTCCTCAATCCCAACATCACCTTCTTTGGTACTGCCTGTGTCGGGACGACCATTACTGCTAGGTTTGGCCTGCGAAGTGGAGCTGCCCACTTCCAGAGACAGGCCCCTGGCCCTGATCCAGTCACCCTCAGATGTCTTGGGCTTGGCTTTGGAAAAATGTCAAGCCTTGGATCAACAGATTGTGATGCCCATGGAAAGTGAGAAATATCCTTAGATGCCAAAAAGCATGTTCAGTCATTACTTTCTCTAACTTGCCTTCCATGTCCGATTGTTTGGAGGATAAAGACAGACCAAGGTATCTTGGGACAAATCGGAGTGCTTAGGCGAGCAACCAACAGTGGCAATGCCTGGTGTTTCCCCAACCCACCAGTCATGGGAATCCAACACTCTGGTCACAAGGAGAAATTATAGAGCAATTGATGGCTCACTTAACAGTCACAACACAGAAGGCTAAGGCAAAGAGGACAAGTGACCAGGATTTGAGTCCAGATTCTGAGTGGGAGGAAATGGGTACTGGACTGTCCATTACCATTTACACTAATAATTTAACCCAAGGGAAAGAACAACTTGAGCAGCTTTGTTTGGGCTCGCCCAAGAAACTTCAATCATACCAACCTAGACCTATGTCACACACTGAAAGGCCAGAAGGCAAAACAGCACATATGTGGCAGAACAGAGAGAACTGCAAGCTAGGGACTTCGCATATTGTGATATAACACACAAATGCAGCCTACCAATTTACTTTCTAGGTCCGCTTAAACGCTGGGGACCTTTGATGTAACACAGCAGGTGTGGGAACCCATGCTGTGAACTCTAAAGGTTAGTTATGATCAGCTGTTCATGGACAGAAAAGCTGGCCAGAAAGGCATTTTTAACACTTGAGAAGGTTCTTCACAGGTAGCTACAGGACAGTAGGGCCACCATCCAGACTTTGTCATCAGCTGACAGGGAGGCACCGACTTTGGCTGGCTCAATGTTTGAAGGTTCCACCAGCTGGGTAGAAGGTGCTGCATTATATGGCACAACTGGATTTCTCTGGGGCAGGGTCTTTCAGGTATTGTTTAGAGAGTGCCATTAAACAGGAGACAAGTCTACCATTACTCCAAAATGTGATGCACCTCTACAACAAACACCTGAGCAACTGGCTAGCAGAGAGGCCATACACCAACCCCATGGATCTAGTGAGCCATGACCTCTTGGACAAGCAGGCCATTAACAAAATGTGGAGGAGGCCTGGAGTGAATCTGCACTGCAGGCTCATCAAACCACCATAAACCAAGTATAAGAGACCAAGGGTGCCTCCTTTCACCAGGGAAATTACAATGGTGGGGGAGGCAGTGGCAGGGGCAAGAAGAAAAACAGTTCAAATGTAATGGTGGTTCCTGCTACAGCCAGGGAATAAACAGAGGACAGAGCCACAGTGGTGATGGAAGTGGTGGCAGATGTAGTCATGGGTCTGCCTCTCCGACAGCAACTTAAGTAAGAGATTGACACTTTGCATAAATCTCTAGTTCTAGGCTCATCAGGCAGACAGATTGGAGGGTGACTTGTGGACTAGGCTGACAGATGGCACCAATATACAGGCAACCTATATATTCTTAATGTGCTAAGTGGAGGCTCTGCTCTTACTTTTATAGAAATACGTCCTCCCCCTCGATTGAATTGTCCAATTTCTTTTCAGCATCAGAGCTATCTGCTCTCAGCCTGCAAGCTTTAAGAGGTGGTAGACAAACTTTTGTCCAAACAGACTATAGAAGCAGTGCAAGACCCAGCTTCACCAGGGTTTTACTGTTGAATGTTCTTGGTTTACAAGATGTTCCATTTACTCCCTCCTACTCACAACATACCGTCATATACCCTATCAGCAGGAATGAAATACCCTAAAACACACTTCAAAATTCTAACCTTGACTTAATCAGATGGTTTACATCCTTGTGAGGATGGTGTATGATGTATCCCTTCTCAGTTCTCGTAGCTCTAGCCTTTGCTGCAGGAAACAAAGGTTTCCTTTGGTAGAGAGAGACCACTTTTCTGATTCCATGGCCAAGTTACACTCCGGAGGCCAAAATGATCACCCACTGTCTGACTCTGGTGGTATTTATACATATTAGTAGTCTACAGGTAATGTATTATGACATAAATCTGTAGAATTTAACTTACTTTTCATATTGTCCGTACTAATTGCCTGCATACTACGTAGAAACCCACCCAACCTCCCCGCATCAGTTCATTCTGGGGTTTTAACCGCTAAAAAATAACTGAAGGATAAGGTCAAGGAACGGGGTCAGTGCCTGGTATAGATGGCCATGTGGCAGGCCTAGTAGCGTGAATAGCTGTCAGAAACTTAATTCTGGTGGTATTAAACATTGGAAAGACATGACCTGAGAGGTAATAATCAATACGTGGTCTATAGGTAAGTATGACTAATGAATGTGAAAATTAAGATAAATTTTACAGGTTTGTTTGTTTGTTTGTTTTTTTTTTTGTGGGGGGAGGGGGTAATTTAGATTTATGTATATTCAAGGATCATGAATGTCTAATGTCTGTTGAAATTTTGGTAATGACAAGGTCCACGATAATGGAACGATAATTAACACTAATATATCTTACCACATTAAGTTGCATAACTGTTTGGTAACATTTGAGTGCAGTGCAGAAGAGAAACTTAAAGTAAACGTTTGAAAATATTAGATCATGAGATAATATAGTGCTTTTGAAGCTAATATAGAATTGATTTGCTAACAAATTTTGTCACATTTTGTAACATATGAATTGCCAAGGGATATCAGATATGACACAAAGTCTTCACATTAACTAAAGCTTGCTTTAATCTCTGTTGGAATGCGATTCTTTCCACAAGCCACAACGTTTCCTTCTAAGAGGTACATGTGTACATTACTGTCATTGTTGGGTTTGGGATTTATGAATATGGGTCATGTTTTTCTGTACTTTTTGATAAATACTTCATTGGCTATGTTGTGCTGTGGGCTGTGTTCTCTGACTCATAGTTATAATGGAGGTAGGGTGTGTTTATAATGTTCCAGATTCATATATATCACAAAAATGATGTAGGCCTACTTTCTTCTTTTGCTGTAAACTCAGCTGACTGACTAGTCAGGAGAACCAAAAAGAGTGATATACTACCAGGTCTCTTTCTATCTTTGGCAGAAGTAATAAAACTTTGGGTTTTGAGTGGTTAGGCCTATACATTTTATCAACACTATAGTCTGTAGTTAATGAAGAATGTTTCAACGGTTGAGTGGACCGGTTTAAAACCACAAGTTGCCTTACATGGGTTACTGCCTGTCTCAAGTCAGGAATGAAATTTGTTTCTTCACATTGGTATTGGAATATGAATGTTGATGCTTTGGTAACTCTGGAATCGCTTTCCTGTCATTGTTGGGTTTGGGATTTATGGATATGGGGCATGTTTTTCTGTACTATGTTAGTGAAAGCCTCACGAAAATGTCGTGTTTTTTTCACAGCTGACTGATTACAGCACATATTCTTGGGGCATAAGTAGTTAGTAAAGAAATGAAAGTTGTGATTGGGTTTACGGCATTTAAATTTAATTACCATTTATAATGAGGCATTAAAATTACCAAACAAAAGACACGGTATAAGCAAATCTGCCACTTCTAACTGGAGTTACGGCCTTCACCTTAAATTATCATTCGCAATGAAATACGAAAATATCAAGCAAACATATTTGTGACATGGGTGGTAGGAACAGACCAATAAGGAGCCGGAAAAGGTGTTGATTATGTCGCATTATCCATTTTTTTATATGAAAAGTGTGGATAATGGTCTTCCTTCACTATTAAATAACAAGTGGAGTAAACACATAATAAACAATTTGCACGCCATATCATTACTAGTTTTGTGCATTGCAGCATGAGCTACAGGCAGTACATGTGTTGTAGAAACAGTTGTTGTTAACAACTTTCCCTGAACAGCCTCAAATAAGGTATGATTCTAGCAGGGTCTGTGCAGATGACCACAGGACTTAGAATACTATAGACGTGTATTCATAGCACTTTCCAAGTTGTCTGTTATATCTAGCATGATATCACTGTTGACATAATGTAGGTTGATGTGCATAACTCCCTTTACAATCCTTAATCAGTGTCCATGCCAGGCATGAACCCTGAAAGAATAAGTAAATTAAATTCCAAACTTGTATTGCATTTTTACCTGCATAAGTTTCTTGTAGCGTGCACTCTCGTCATTGTGACATGTACTCCTCTGAAATAATACATGTAACTGTTGAGTGGGAATACTAACCAACTCACTTAAATCTGTCATTTTGGTTTCCACCACCTGCTCTTCCTACTGCCAAATTTAAATTTGATAAATTATTAGCAAGCAGTCAACTTGACTATGCATGTGACAACTTACATAAACAGCAAAGTAAACCATGCACAAAAGGTAGGGGAAAAATGTCATGCGCCGAGGAATATCTTGGTCAGTCTGACTACCCTTGTTACAAGTCATTTATAACATAGTATAAATGAATCTGCTTGGTTGTTTTTAGATGTGAATATCTGAGTATCATATTCCACAAAAGTTAACATCTATGGAACATATAAGCTAAAACGGAAAATGAGGTCATGAAGATTACATGTTACCAATATTCTTTGTCTCTATTAATGATAGCAGGTAAAACTAATACAATATTTCAAGAGAATGCTGCATTGTTTTTATGTGACCCTTGACTGGAACTTTGGGATTCGGGCATATTTACCTAACAGTAATGCATACTCGGCGCAAAACGAAACATGATAATATTGCAAATATAATATTTACTCAAGGATTGCATCACATGAACATTACAAAGCTACAATGGCAAGGATACATGTGAATCAATAGGTTGATTTATTTCGAAATAAAATGAACCAATTTAGCTGAACGTTAACAGATCTTATTTGTTATTTTATAGAAGTAGTGGTAGTAGTAGTAGTAGTAGTAGTAGTAGTAGTAGTAGTAGTAATAGTAGTAGTAGTAGTAGTAGTAGTAGTAGTAGTAGTAGTAGTAGTAGTAGCAGCAGTAGTAGTAATTTATTCATTTTATTTTCTTGTCCTTGTATTTTTACTGTGTTGTTGGGGCAATACCATTTTTGTATTAATCGTGCACAGCAGGCTCAAAATACTAAATTGCACCTGTGGGGGCACTTTAGAACTGGTCGTCAATTGTTAACGTCTTTGTTGGCTTACCATTTTACGATAGCCATTGCTATAGACAGCCACACCAACTATCCCAACATTAAAATATTGCTAAGAACATTTTTGACTTGGACTTTGTCACACAAATGAGTATTGTTTCAAATGTTATGGGTCATTAAATTTGTATTAAACCCAGCCATTGAACTTCCCCATCATGGTCATATACGCATGTTTAACATTTTTTGTATCCATTGATATATTAAAATAAGTAACTAAACTGTTAATCTCAACAAAGCTAACGAATAATGTGTAGTGTCTACAGTGAAAAGAACGATGGCCAAAATTTCGACCGAATATTGTCCGGCCTGAGCAAAAGACAAGCAATTCTATGCACACGGAAAGAATAAATTCTGTAGACTCAAATAGACAGTGTAATGTTTATATCTGTTTTTCTCTACCGCATGACGCATTTTAACCTTCAGAAAGCTAATGGGTAATGCATAGAGACTGGAGCAAAATGAACAATTGACACAACTGTGACTGTACAGTGTCCTACCGGAACCAATATTAGGACTTCTATGAACATGGAAAGAATAACTGCTTGTAGACTACAAACGACGTGCGTTTATGGGTGTTTTTCTCTGCGCCATAACGCAATATTTATTTCAATTGCCAGCTGCGACTTAATTTAAAGTATTTAAAACCATCCGCTCTGAACCACAAGATAGATTTATATTTCTTGTAAAAAAACATTCCATTCAAGTACCAAAATGTTTGTTATTACATGCAGTATTATGTCGCGGGTCAGCAGCTTTCCTTGGCGCGCTTTGGGCGCAATGGGTCCAAAGTACCTCGAGGAAAGCTGTTGACTTAGTCCAAAAAATAAAGCGGTAAAGAGGTGAATGCACTTGACCGTTCTTATCAAAAGAAAAGTCATTTTATTATCATACAGTAGCAGGCTTGCCCGATATTGCAACAGTATTTCAGTATTTGCCTTGGTATAATGGCAAGACCCACTAGCAAAGCTGGTCAAGTAATGATAATAAAACCACACACATTATTACCCAAAATAAGTGTGTTTTTGAGGTGGTATTTTTTGATATTGTGTATGTGTGTGTGTGTGTGTGTTTTGTTGTTTTTGTTTTGTTTTGTTTTGTTTTACTGTTTTTGTTTTGTGTTTTTTTTTCTTGTATTTTCCACACTTGTGATGGATATACAACCCATGGAAACACCGCGATGTCCTGTGAATATGATATTTAACTTGTATACATTACACTAGCGAATCTATAATAGTCTGTAATCAAATAGGAGTTAATTACATATAGCAAAGTTAGCAATATTCTGGGGGGAATGCCACATGTAATGTCTCAAAGCCACACGTGTACGTTAAAAGAGCAGGCAAGGGCATTGTATTTCTAAAAGCTTCCACACGAGATAAATATTGTGTCTTTTGCGCAGGTTTTATAAAATAATATTTACAAGGAAATCATCAAAGTGCAGAAAGGTTAAAATCACAATGTTTCAAACACTGTGGTGAATGTTATGTTTTGTGCTGGATAAATCATTGCACATATTGGGACATGATATGGTTTCCTGTTTCTAAATGTACGCATCTAATTTGTCGGTCTGGCTTAATAATCATTTGTGCGTCTTAATTGTACCACTGTCAAACGACAGCTGTGTGAGGAAAGCTACCACGACAACAAATAGGTGCCCTCGAAACAGTGGTCCAGACGCCGTTCCCTTGTATCATGGTGTTTTAATTACACCCCATACGTTGCATAGTTGCAGAAATGTTGGATAACCTCGAGGTCTTCTATATTAGCACAGCGTGCTACCAGTTCCTTAACTGTACTTCAGATATGCATAGGCCTGCTGGACCAGCAGCAAAGTTTAGATATGCGTGGCTGCCTATTCATGCAATCATCCTGAGGCACAGACATAGTTTTTTATGGCGTAAAGAGTACTCACGTCAACGGTTATCAACGTCAAACATACAATTTTACTTCCCGTTCTCAAGTTCCTTGTTTTGGCGCAGGAGGTACTAAATAATATAAGTATTTGTATTTCTATCATTTCCTTTGAGTTAAAATTTGCAGCATCTGGGCCTGCCGATGTTAGATGAAATCGTTTGTAAACAAACAATGCGAAGGGGTGACTTTCACTCGAATCGTCTGCAGTGAGGGCAGAGCTACCTTTGCTCCTCTTGGCAAAACATCGCCTTTTCCGGTTTCCAAGACACGTAATAAGCCAGCAAAGGTCAGTGCATTAAGTATAGGCAAAGATGAACCAGTCACGACAGGCTACTGTACATCCCTCTCTCCACTCCATCTCTCGCTTTATCGGTCTCAGCCTTACAGACAAGTTTGATCAATAGCTTTTAAAACTTGCAATACAGTTTTCCTTTACAGATAATAATTCCTGAGCGAAATTTATTTTTCCAAAGATGAAATCACGAGTAACATGATTACCCTGCTGCATCCCAGCCAAATGTCATGGTTCATAAACATTTAGCAAACTGTTGGGTTGTTTTGTCTAGTCAAGGGGACAAGTCCTGGCTGAGTTCAATGCTTTGAATATGAGCTTGCGTGCATCTTGTTAGGACGAGAACACCCGTTTCTATGCCTTATCCTCACTGTGAACCTGCATGTTGACCCGACTAATAGCACTTCTAATTTGCCTTAATGCAATGGTTAGCTTGAGAATGACCACCCCCCTTCCATCAATTCCTTCCATGGCTATATGCCCACCATGCCCCTCTGATAATTTTCCAATTTAGAAAGTACAGATATTTGGCTAATTGCATGATTGTAGCATCTTCATATCCGTCCTGTAAATGCATGTATCAGACAACATGAGCGGTACTTTGACTTTCCGCCATCCGACAGAGCAAGTTAAACATGCCGTTTTAAGCTTATTTGTGTTTGTGAAATAAAGCAATGCTGTTCCCATGTTCCCACAGAGTCAAGCCGAGAGGTTGCCCAGTCTAAGCATGGGTACGAGGCGTGGAGGGCTTACGTGCCTCTTCTCTCAGGAGCAATGATACAACAGTGCAATCATTTGCCACATCTATATTATTTGTCGCATTAAATGTACGGAGTAGGTAGTTGACAGCAAGTTGTACTGCTGAGGTCTTACCTGTGTTTATTTCTCTCTTTTACTTTAAATAGGTACACAATACCGTCGCGAAAATAGTAAGTTGTACGGGATACGCTCGATATACTAAAACCTGTATTTTAATCCAGACGATGAACTATAAAAGCATATTACATAAATATACTTTTTTGTGCCTTGTTTAAATTGTGACTTGGCCTTGTTGAGGAAATAGTATCAGTCAACAAATTTGGCCATGTTGTTGTATTTGTCTCCTTTTGTCCAGCACCACCTCCTAGTAGTCATTACCTTATCGTGCAGTCCGAACTCTTCACTCTCTATAAGCTAAGCTGTCCCTGTCTTACCCATATGCATATGGAAGTACTATTGTCCATATGGAAGTACTATTGGCCACATTGCACACGTTATTTATTGTATCTTTAAGATAATATCAGGCTTTACCTAAATGTGAAACCTTTTTAGGTATGTGTATTTATAATTATTATTATTATTATTATTATTTTTATTATTATTATTATCATCATCATCATCATCATCATCATCATCATCATCATCATCATCATCATTATCATATCTTTCAATCCATTTAGTGTTATGACGAAATAGACTCCATTTGAACATAAGTTGATATGCATTTGATAAAATTAATGCGATAAAATGTTGCAACTTACACAAACTCATACTGCTTAGCACCACAAGTGTCTGACCATGATGGCTGGTGATCAAATTACAGAATAAATCATCGATTTACGTCTTGCATGGTTGAATAAACCATATGACTGCGCAGGGCAAACAGAGCTTTGCTCCTGCTGGAAGGCCTTGCTTTGGTTATAAAGTACATGCAGTGTCATATGATCAGGAAAAAATAAAGGCCTTGCCAATACCGGCCTGTCCCCTTATGGTGATGTCGACCATTGCTGCTTTCCTGTAAGCAGTGGATCTAATTTACACTGTGAAGTAGGAATATCTATCTTTGCGTTTTTCAAGGACAAGAGCGCCATCAAGTGGTTATCAACGACTGTTCGCAACTAATTTTTACTGCAATATTTGAACAAAAGAACCAAAAAGAAGAGCTGTCCCAAGGCTCTGGCTTTCTGTGGAGATGTCATTGCTTGTCATGAAATCCGCTGTAGTTATGTTATATGATAAATGAATTTCCCATATCATCAAAGTACTGCTGGTCTGATTTGATATCATTTAATATGACTGGAAGTTATTTGGGGATATGGTAGAATAGTTAATCACATCCTCATTATTTCCGGCCTGAATTAATAGCATAGTACAGACCAATCTTACAGAAAGACTTCTCCAAGGCTAAGGACGTCTTTTAGGTTTTATTCAACTACTGTAGATGTCTGCATTAGATAGTTACAAGCCACAAGAGTAAACAAATATGTATCTAAGTTATGATTAAACACAGTGGATGTAGATGTAATGTCTCATGCCTGGCGTTTTTTTCTTTTTCTTTTTTTATTATTATTAATAAAACTAGAAAAGCGTCCTAAATATACAGATGCCGCAACTTGACGTCAATGCAATAATGACCATTGTAACTTCAAGGGTGTTGGCGGATCGGAGCAATGTACTTTACCAAGGAGAGTTGGGGTCCCAAATTACTTTTATTGTTTCATCATATATATATGTTTATTTTCTGGAGAGAAAAGTTTTTTCCTTCACATAGGGTACTTGACATTTCAGAGCAGTTTGGCCAAGTATCAATAATGTCCTGATTCTTTCATTATGAGTCAAAAGCAAGCTTTGCTTTTATTTCTTTACCTCATATGTCAGCAGTCAGAGCATTGGACCACCGAGATAATAGTTGCACGGCAGTAACTGGTTGCTCGATTCGCTCTCTTCTCACGCAGATTCTCTTAGCGCAATGATTTTCATTTAGCCCGGATATACGTTACCCGAATACGTGTAGTTATTTTGTCTTTAATATGATCAAACTTGTTTGCATTGGATGATAAAGTTGCTTGCTGTCATGGGCTTTTCCCGATATAACGCTGATTTTGAAAGATTCGTTACAATAACTCGTACGAGCGTGGCACAAGCCTGCACGTGTCCCTTCCTACTTTGAATATGCGTAGTCGAATAACATATGATTGTTTTTTGTTTTGACTACGAGTCCGCCAAGTGGGGGGACCCTTCTTGTTTTCAGGTTGTCCGTCCGCTCGTCCGTCCAGATGTCCCTATGGATTTGAAAATTCTCGTTACTGCAATATCTACAGAATGCTTCCATGCATTTTGCTCAAATTTGACAACATGCTTAACTCACCTTGCAAGATGAACTGATTAGATTTTGGTAACACCATGCCCAAATTCGAGCGAATGCCAGCTTAATAATATGCTCGTTAGGGCTCGTTACCACAATATCTCAAGAATGCCCCTATGTATTTTGCTCAAATTTGGCAGTGTGCATATCTAGCATGCCAGCATGAACTGAAAAGATTTTGGTGTCCCCATGACCTAATTTGAACAAATGGCAGCCTAATTATATGTTCATTAGGGCTCGTTGCTGCGATATCTCCAGAATGCCTCCATGTTTCTTGCTCACATTTTGCAGTATGATTACCTTCAATGTCAGGAAGACCTGATTAGATTTCCGTGTCATCATCACCTAGTGTAAGCAAATGGCAGCCCATTTACATGTTCGTTACCACGATATCTCCAGAATGCTTCAATGTATTTTGTTTACATTTTGCAGAACAATTTTTTTTCCAAAACAATATTAACTTATTAAATTTTGGTGTCAGCATGAAATAATTTTAGCAAATGATGGTTTAATTAGCTGCTCGATAGGGTTCCTTACCATGAAATATCCAGAATGCCTCCATGTATTATGCTCTAATTAAAATTTAGTAGAATAGTCAAGGGTCCGCCAAATGTGGGGACCCTTTATATTTTCGAGTTGTCCGTCCATCCGGATGTCCATCCACGTGTCCGTCATGATGTCCGTCCAGATGTCCATCCACGTGTCTGTCATGATGTCCGTCCAGATGTCCGTCAGTGCGGGTGTGTACTTTCTCATTACCGCCAAACACAATGAATCTATGTGTTTTGCTCAAATTTTGCAATATGCTTATCTTACCTGGTCAGATGAACTGATTAGATTTTGCTGTCACCATGATTAAATTTGAAAAATATGGCAAACCATCCAGTAAACGTTTTGCGTTGAAGCTATGTCTGGTTGTAATTACCAAATGAAAAAAACTATATTGCAATGTCAGGGTTAATTTTGGTTTCTAATTGGCATTTTCTTTGGGGGGGGGGTGTCTGTTTGTTTGTTTGTTTGTTGTTTTTGTTTGTTTGTGTTTTTTGTTTTTGTTTTTTGTTTGGTATTTGTTTTGCTTTTGTTTTTACTCTTTTGTTTTTGTTTTATATTTTGTTCTTTTTGGGGTACGGGGTGGGCTGGTCATTGATGTCACATCTGCATGTGTTTTCCAATTATATAGTTTCATTGTTTTCCGTTTGGAAACACTGATTCGGACGTTTGTCTGCAGACTGATATATACATGAAACGTTCTATATTGTTTTTGGAGCCAATTTAGGTTCACAGCATACAAAATTATGTACAATAAAATATATAAAATTAATATGATATTAAAGAAACGAAAATAGTTAAAATAATACTCACAAAACTAAAATGACTAATAACTTTGTTTTTCTTTTCTGAAACATATTATGAAAACACTTGCGAATTGGCACTGCCACCTCGCAGGCAGGGGAAAATAAGACTAGGGAGAATTCCTGTGTTCAGAGGGATAAAGTTGAGGTCAGGTAATTTTTCTCATCTCCGTACAACGGACGGTGAAGCATAAAAATGCTCTTCGGATTCAATTTTGCCAGAGGCGCAAAATTTGCAAACTCGTTCTTCAACTATTTCGTGTTCTGCCAACTTCAATACGCGATGCATGGCTGCTTAGCACTTTCGAAAGAGCGTTCCAATATTTTAAGGTTGCATGCAATTCAAATGTGCTTCTTTTACCTAATTTACCTTGGAATTACTATATGTTCTTCGTTTGGCATCTGATCCATTTATTACATTGCTGTTGTATAGAAATGAGGAAAACAGTTAAGTGTTTTGATCTTGTAGGCGTATTCTCATTTTTTAGAAACACATCAGGTGTGACACCAATGCCTTTGTTTCTCCACACGTGTGAAAATTCATTGTGCTCAAGTATTTTCCTGACGACTGACAGCCATACTGTGTGGCCTGCATCGTCTAAGGGAGATATGTCATCGAAGCAGTTCAGCAGTGTATTATCCGAATCCAGGTTTGCAATTCTTAACCCAGTACTTTATTATTTTAATTTCCATGTCAATATAGTGTGGTCATCGTCCGAGTTTGGCTAAATATACTAAATTATAAGTTATTTAGGATACTCCGAGGTGAATTTACTGAAATCATTTTGTATCTTTTCTGATTCATGATAATTTATCAAATTTGGTTATGTGAATCGCAAAAGCACTTTCCTGTTTTCAAGTTTGTGTAGGATGCGATGTTATACATATAGATACCTTTGCCTTGATGTACGTTTTTTCTTTTATATGTACTAACACGGATTTACTTTATACCAGATCTACCTGGTTGTTACAACTGTCATGACTGAGATCGTGTAAAATACGGTGGTGCATTGCTTTTTGTCGGACTCTGCATAAGAAAAGCCAACTTAAAATCAGTTCACGACCCAGATATTGCAATGTTTTAAGTGGGTCATGGTACCATCCCTGACTGGCCAGCATCGACTCCACAGTTGTGTTATAAACCTACTTAGATTATCTAACCTCATGCAATCAATTTAAAACAATATTGTACAATATCTTCAGCTCGACAAATTTTGATGTAACGCTGTGAACCTATAATTGGTATTACTTTTTTCTTATATTTTTGAATCAGTAAAACAAATGGTATTTATAGCGACCAATCAATGTGTAAAACAATGCTACACAATTGTTCGTTTTCGAACCCTTTTCCGTTCAAGACGAATTACCAGATTCTTTGCACTTTGTACATCCATGTCGATATTTATGTGGAGGCTGGCTATTTGAAAACAGTGTACTATACAATTCAAATTTAATCTGGGAATCCCGCAGATGCAACGCGTGGTAACGTTTAATTTAAACTTTCACCAACTGAAAACTGCATTTGCAATCATCATAAAGGGATGTGTTGTGATTGATTGTTTTCAGTTGTAGCTACATCGCCCTTCATATCAGTAAACACAAAGTGAGCTGCACAGGAAGGCTCATGCGAATGAGGAGATGATGTGATTTGGCATTACTCTACAGCACAGATACAAGAAATGTTATGTAAAACTATCTCCAGAGGATGTTTGATGTGTACCCCAGAATACAGTTCCTTCTTAATTCTGTATTTGTTTTGTGCAAAGTTCTAATCTAGACATTAACAAATTATATATGTTTTTCTGACATCGTTCAGTCGAGTGCGCTTCTTTATGAAATCCGACAATTTAAAAAAAAACAGCGGTCATTCTTTGATAAGACATCTTTGTCATCATATATTGTTTGTTCTTGTTTTTTTGTTTTTTTACTCTTAGACTTTAAAGAGTAAAAAGTTCACACAATAGATATACTCCTGGCACGTCTATAAGGTAACAGAAAGCACCGAGTTGAATATTATATTTATCTACTGTACTTACTCGCCATAAAAAATAAAAAGGGGCCCGTAAAACGGCATGCACTGGTAATGAGCTAGAAATTGTGCTACTGGCGGTTCATCATAATGTTCGTGTAGCGTGATTACTCACTATATGCACATAAGAAATCTGAAATAATGTCAGTGGCTAAAAAGTACTTTCTGGCTGAAAGTGAAAATGAAGCATCTGGTATGGTGTGCTGTCATTGTGTGTTTGGTATGTCAATGTATTACATGACAAAAACCTGACCTCCATGCGTTCTCTGCTATTTACATTAAATTCGTGCTTTCCATCAAATGTGTTTATGGGTTGCAGCCGATTTTGTTCTCATGTGGACAAAGGGGGACAGAATCCTTTGTCTGTGGATTTCTGTGAGACTGAAATGCAAGTCCGTGATTTTGATCTTTCTCTACATATTATGAGATCAACTAGCGTGATAGGAATAAGCAACGTCTGAACAGTCATGAATAGCTGGGTCGCGATGGCATTCACATCTTGTAATTGCCCGCTGGGAAAATAATGAAGATTCCTTAATTGGGAGACAGATCCGTATTTGAAATTAGGATAGAAAATAATAAGCGCTCCAACGTTACGACAGTTTATCATTAGCTTCTTCGTAATGAGCGATGGGGACAATCGAAAGTTCATCATATGCATGTTTCGTACTTTTAATTTAGAGCATATAGAGTCAGATGAATTCCACCGACTCAAATACCTACACTGCACATAACATGACTATGGATGGTTCATAAAGGGTTGTCTATCATCTTTCTTGTGCCGGTTGTGAGTGCCAGTACAGAGTTGAGACTGGAAGATCCTTTCAAAATAAGGCTAATTGAACGAAGGAGGGATTCCTCACTTGTTGCCCTACACATGGGATCTACAAGACATCACCTCGATGATAATAACACCGAGGTCATCGATAGTGACAGCAGGTGGTTTCCAGGGAGATGTACGGAAAGCTATCCACATAAGATCATTGTCTTGAATACTAGCAGCGCATTTTGACGTTGCCGAGTTTATATATATATATATATATATATATATATATATATATATATATATATATATATATATATATATATATATATATATATATATATAAACTCGGCAACGTCAAAATGCGCTGCTAGTATTCAAAGACAATCCACATAAGATCATTGTCTTTGAATACTCGCAGCGCATTTTGACGTTGCTGAGTTTATATATATATATATACACCTGCTTGAAAAGAGGGAAGAGAAAACCCCTCCGTTTGTGCAACATGGAACATGATAAATACGGTTTTTTATATCGAATGACTTACACAATTGTAATTAATTATGCGATAAGGTTTATGAACACTTGTTCATGGTTGATCAAGCGCAGTAGCAAATGTTGTTCTGGAGATGGAATAAAGTGTAGAATTCAGTGATTATTCTGTTATGCATTGAGAATTTCAGGGGCCTTAAAAAGAGCTCAGAGGCTGCATATGAATGCACTTTCAAGTCAAGATGCCCCAACGTGCGTATCACAGACTTCATTCTATCACAGCGCCTCCGTGAACAGTGCAATCTCATCTCACGCGCACAGATTGCCAAATTGTTCCACAGTACGCGCCAAAGAGTAGAATGCTGCCTGCAGTACAGTTACGCCCGGCTAAAATTTAACAGCCAAACACCTTTTTCGCGTTTTGCTGGTGTTTGGCTTCTGTTTGGAAACGTTTGAAAACGTTTGGAATGTGTTTGGAAAGTGTTTGGAATGTGTTTGGAAAGCGTTTGGGAAAATTCTCAATCACTTTTATAAAACGTTCGAACACTTTCACAAAGCTACCGAACACTTCTCGAAAGGCGTTCAAATACTTTCCAAACGCGTTGAACAATTACCCGAACGATTTCAAACACTTTCACAAACACATTCAAACACTATGCATTTCAAACAATTCCATTTAAATTATGAAGAATCTCCAAACGTATTTTCAACAGGTCCAGCAATATATGATGTACCTACATGTAAATGTGCACTTATCCAGCATTATAGGTTGTACATATTTATATAAAACACGATCCAAATACGTTTATCCAAGTGTCTAATTCAACTAAAATTAATTAAAGACTTAATTCTTCATTTAAGATGTCAGGAATACTTCATCTTTCAAAAACTGTTTCGGAGTAAATCCATAGGCAATATCATGATCAGATCATGATTCCATAAAGTTGTACTGAAACCATTTCATTTAGTCGAGTGATTTGTGACCTATTTGCTTGAGCTGGTCAAAATATTTTGTTTTTATATGTTCACACACACACAAACGCAAACACAAACGCATACACACAGACACGATTCCCCTGCTTTTCAAAATTTCAAGCAATGGTTAGTCTGACTTTCATATTTTTTTTTTTATAATTCTTACTGTAGCTAGATATTTTACTTGTTCGCTTATTATATTTTTTGTATTAGAAATCAATGTTCTAACAGCATGTTTTGCACTTCTGCGATTCATTTGTGGTCATTTCTTGAAATTATTTCCACGGAAAAAAGTTTAAGTATTTGCCTGTTTCTTTAATTTGATTATAAAACTTGTGTGTCGCAGACATCTCTACGTCTGGTGGTACAACGGCCGCCATGGAGGTTGCAATGGCTGATAGGTACAGTTCCAATGAGCTTATTTGCTCTTACAGGTTGGTAGAATTTCGCAGAACAAACCTGGCGCTAAGTGTGAATGTTTACTGGTTTAATTGCATTACACATTAAAAGTGTTAAATAAATTGTGTATACTGAACGTTTGCAAAATCGGGAATAAAGGATTTGTTAACTGAAATTTACGTTTAGCGATTGGCATGCCCTGCAAAGAAGCTTTGCCTTTTCGTGATATAATGGCCAGTCCCTGTCGGATTCCCCACTGCTCTCCGAGTGTTTTCAATTTTTTTGGTCGTGACCCAGTTGATTTGAAGCGCCGACTAATAATCACCATAGAACTGTGAATAATTTTTATGTTTACGTCATAGCGTATGCGACCTATTGGCAAGGATTAGCAGACGACGTTTGTTTTACTTGCAGTGCCTCTAAAGGAAAGATACGAGCAAACGCATCTTGGAGATAAACTTTGCTTGCTTTTGGGGTTACACCCATTATACACTATCGTCCACAGATTCTTTTCCACACGCCCCCCCCCCCTTTTTGTTTTTGTTCCGCTGTAATGGTATTTAGGTGACAACGGATATTTTCAGCCTTCGGTAGCATGTAATATATGACCGTGTGAGTGTATTACACTGAATTAGGCGAAAACAGATTCCCGCTATTCATTTGTGTTCCGACTCAGGTCCATACTTTTGAATGATTACAACGAGGTGGTTGTCCTACATGTGTTGAATTTGACCGTACACTGGCACTGTATTTTTGCTAGCAATGGGTTCAACATTTCTCATATTGTTCATAACAACTTGTAAAGAAAATTTATGTCTTTTTTATTTTTTCCTAAGTCCTTTGGGCCTCATAGCATTACAATTTTAAACCCATTACACAAGTAAGTAAAATCATTAAAAATATATACAGCGGTACCTGTCTTGAGATAGGGCTCCAAGGAGAGCCGCATGTCTTTTTAAGACCGCTCTCTCAAAACACTGTACTATATTTTGCATGTTGTTATACCTCTAATGAAAGACCACCTGTTTTGAGAGACCACCTTTTGACCTGCCCTAGGGGCGGTCTCTCAAGACAGGGACCATTGTACCAGCTTCATGATCAAACAGAAAGTTAAGGACAGATGTCAAATTCAGAAAAGATGCTAAAGGCGTTCTAATGTCATTTTACACCGGACATAACAACAAAAATGTCATACGCCTTCGATAGCGCCTTAATCACAACAAATACAAATTTTACTCTCCACAGCTAATTTATATATCAGCCAATTTCTATTCTTAACCTGGATCATTGAACCATAATGTGGACCTCACTTCAAAGTTTAAAAACTTTTTTCACTTTAAAATGTTTTTTTTCTATCTGGTATTTTTTTAACTTTCTTCTTCTTCTTCTTCTTCTTCTTCTTCTTCTTCTTCTTCTTCTTCTTCTTCTTCTTCTTCTTCTTCTTCTTCTTCTTCTTCTTCTTCTTCTTCTTCTTCTTACTATTGTTATGATTATCATTATTGTTTTTATTTATTTATTTTATTGTCTTTTATGATTATGGTTTTTTTTTTTTTGGCAAGGCCGTTCCGAACTCAAAGAGAAAGAATAAAGCAACTGACAATATCAATCTAATTCTGTAGTATTGGAAATTTTTTATTCTTGTCTATGCGTCGCACTTCAAACGCCATATTCGCAAATTCTATAATCAACATGACTGCGGCGTCTCGTACTGGACGTTTTGAAATGTGATCATCAGGTATGTCCCTAACCCAGTACTTACTGATTTTTAATTTGATATCTACCTGGATTAGGTGTTTGTCTTGTTCCGCGATAGACCCTGGGTTGTTTTTTTTGGGGGGGAGGGTATTTACTGGTATATAAATTGACATAGAACCGTTTCTACTTTAGACATATAAATAACAGTTTGGCAGTGGCTGTTTTTACTGTTACCACTCTTGGAGTTACTAAACCACGCCACCAAGCAATTTTGGTATAGGTTTTACATATGCACCAAACAAACCAAGTGCAGTTGTAGGGGATATAATATTGTCCTTATGTGATAGAAGTCCCTTTTTAATCATGACACTTGATTTATCGGCCTTTTCGGGCAACTTATATAATTACGTTCAGCATTGAATAAAAGCAGAACTAAATTTTTAAATAGTTCCAAGGTATTCAATGTTCGTTGCAACAGACAGATTTTCACGGTTGTGAGTAAATTTGTATTTATCACGTAACAATTGTCCTTGTCGGGTAAATACAATGACCATTACATTGTGAATTTAGTTCCAAGCACAAAGAGAAACTACAAAAATAAAGATTCTTGAACGATATTTGCAAACATTTTAGCCGTACCTGGCATGAGCAGAACATCGTCGCAAGGACTTTATTGCTCATAGTTATAGGGAGTTTACCTTTGTTTACCGAATTAAAAAAGTCACCAATGTAAACATTAAGTGACCGTGCTCAATGGCAGCCATATCTCAGGCTAATTTCACAAGATTTAGGCTCTGAGCTTTCATCTGTAGCTTGAACAGCAAGATAAGTTATCATACATATCATAGATAATTTCTACGAAATTCATGCTTGCAGTATAATTTAGATATCAACTTGTCGATGGGGACTGTATCGAAGGCCCGTCTGAAATCCAATAAAGGCTGTAAATCGGTTCTCCCTGTAATATTTGCTTTAGTATGTAAGTTTTACAATGAAGATATTAGCAATGGCTTGGTGCCCTTTTATAAATCCAGACTGCCGTTGGTTGAAAAAACGACTTGCTGTCGAATATTTATACATGTACATTCTATCTTTCATCAAAGTCGAAAACATTCACAAAAATTAGTTGGTAATGCGATACCACGGTTATATACCGGCTCATTTTTTTTTTACCTTTTACGTGATGGTATAAATAAACTATTTTTTCCACTGCTTTGGGTATTTTTTCCATTTCCATTATACAAAAAAGTCCTATTATTAAGGTTCTAGCATTTTAAACCATTGTCGTTCTAATCAAATCAGGGCTAATTTGTTCTTCGCTTCCAAAATACTAAGAAGCGCTCGGTGTGATGCTGAATTCAGCTTCTTTTTTCAAATATTTGTTTCAAGCTGAACGCAAGGGTCCTCACTGTAGAGTACAAAGGCCTGGCACTAATTTTGTATCGATCACAAGACAAATGTGCCATTCGAGTGGTGACATGAAGCATAATATGTATATATATATATATATATATATATATATATATATATATATATATATATATATATATATATATATTATATATATATATATATTATATTATATTATATATATATATATATATATATATATATATATATATATATTTACACCTATATAACCATACATACATCAATTCTCGAAATTAATTCGATAGTTGACATATCAATGGCACCAATTATTGTTAACTAACATGCCAATTATCCAATCAGTCGTTTATTTTCGGCGGTTCGAATATGGACACGTGCTTTAGTTCACACCAGATATATTCCGAACTCAAACATGCCAATGCCTAATAAGCAGTCAAGGTGGCAGAAATATATTACAAGGCCTCTGTATGCTAAATCAAGTACAAAACCTATTTTTGGCATGTTGGGCTCACTTGGTCCGTGGCTTTCATTGACTGGACTGTCCAATTCGAGCGTCAAGAGACGGGACGATGTCGGATTAACATAGTATGTATCCGTGTTCTCTGGAGGAGGATTATTGAGAAAACCGATGACACATAGCTACGTTCCGTCGATGTTGATTCCACACATAAGACCAACATATCAGCCTGCAAATCTAAGCAATTTTTTTTGTAAAGATGTCGTTTCTGTAGAGTGGAGAACACTTCGCCTAGTGTGAAATCTCTTCCATGTTTTGTTGATGTTAGTATTTTCCTCCTCTGTATGTGCTTTTGAGTGTCTCATGGGATATACCCCCAAGAGGCTCAGCACCCATAAGTGGGTAGGGTACATTGAGGATATAAACCCTGGCCCCATGGCTGCTAAATCACTATGAAATGGAGAGGGGGAGTCGTCACCAAGTGACAAAGACCCCTCCCCCCCCCCAAAAAAAAAAATTAAAGAACCTACGATCGTTGTAATTGCGCTGGATTACTTGAAAATGGGGCCGTTGGTAGCAATAGAAAAAAAGTAGGGAAAATCCCGTCCATATTTGGAAGAGAGAGGATCTTTCCTATTGCAAAGTAAAAGTAAGTATATATATACATATATATATATATATATATATATATATATATATATATATATATATATATATATATATATATGTGTGTGTGTGTGTGTGTGTGTGTGTGTGTGTGTGTGTGTGTGTAATTTATTATCCCATGCCTTAGGCATAACTGGCAAAAACGACAAACAGGGGACAGGGGAGGTACTTAATGGACATTGTCCATATCATCAGAAGCAGAAGCCATCATTAACGACAAAAGGAGAGAGAAACTGCATTGTCAACTAAAAACGTACGCCATGATCCAAGACAGCTATTTGTAGCCCGCAACAATATTTTAATCCCCGGTCGTCGGACTTATATATAAACATGTAAAGACGGGCAAACATTTGCAAATGTTGTTGTACATGTTGAAAGGGGTCACCAGACAAACGTGATATATGTTATGTTTTAAATCATATTCCAGGTTTCCTTTGTTGTAAATATGAAAGGCAAAGCTTAAATGGTACTGAACATGTCAAAATATCCCAAACTAAGCATGTTCTTGGGCCCAGTGACCTTGAAAAAAGGTAAGATAATTTAATAAACTTACACACATCTTCTTCTTACATTAGTGTTTTATACAAAATATGAAAGGCAAGGTTTGAATGACTCTCTCTCTCTCTGTATAAATATATATATATATATATATATTATATATAATACATACATACATATATATATATATATATATGTATATATATATATATATGTATATAACATATTTTTGGGCCCTGTGACCCTGACAGCGGACTACAATAAAAAACAAAGAAACAAATAAACAATATGCAGCGCACATGCCCTTGGTATGGTGCACCACTTGTATAAGTGTCATGATTCTATCTTATAGGGTTCTTGATATATGCTACCGGACGGCCGGATGAAAGGAACCACCGGCTGCCCCTATCTTCGCTAACCCTTTGGCCCCTATGCCACTTTCGGTGGCGGGGGCCAACAACGAATTGTACTGTGTCTTCAATTGGTACAAATGACGCCTTTGATAAAGTGCATATTGCTTATGCTCTGTCCAAAAAAAAATCAATCTGCGGCGAGGTTGAAAATTACTCAGTCTTGTCAATAATATCAAATATGGAGCAGTTGGATTATCTGCGAGCAACAAGATTAAATCATAATGTTGTATATTTTTAAAAGATGATAGGATTCGGAGCACGCGGAGAAAAAACTAAAATCTAGGACCTACATAAAAATTATTCATTTGCGGCATTAAAAAGAAAGGGGCGTGATAAAAAAGGCATGGGGTGGATTATATACAGACGATCCTTTTTAACATGGGCTTGAAATTGGGTTTCCCTGAGTCGGACGCGCCACAAACTTGAGGTGGCCCCAGCAACGCTATGCGCTTATAGGGATGTGGCCTTTAAACCGGTCTTGTGCCTTGGTTTTCATTTTGGACCCGTAGAAGTATATACATTTTTTTTGCTCAAGATGTGTGGATTATTTTACATAAAAAATAGTGTTATAATGTATTTTAATGGCAGAAGTGGAGTTTTCCCAGAAGGGTTTAATTTGGCAATTTATCGCAGCTCACAGAAAAAAAATCGAACTTGAATGCCGCAAAGTTTGCAAAATTAAACTTCGCCAACATGCCCAGGAAAGGTTTGTTCATTTTTGTGATAAATGTGATAATGAATTTGAACTGAATATTAACAGTGGTTAGCACAATGGTTAACAATTCCTAAAGTTTCGGGCCCAAATAAACACATAAAGAAACAAAATATGGAAAAAAAATTTCAGGTGACATTGCCGAAAGTAAATTTGTAGCTACAGAAAACCTTTTATTTCATGAAAATCAAGCCATCAGTTATTGAGAAAACTTCAATCAAAATTGATAGAGTGATGGCAAACACTGATCCTTTCAAAACTGCGGTTTTGTAACATCACTTACATTTCATGACGTAAACCGTTGTTAATCAAGTTGTTCTCATTACAGGGTCTTGAGCTTTATTGTGACAGAAGTATACACACACCGCTCTCCCTCTCATGTGTTCTCATCAGATTAAAGAATTTGCAATCGTTTCAAAATAGATTTTCTTTGAAGTGAAGCCCTTCTCATGTGAGCCACTCTGTGGTTTCTTTGCATGGTTTCGCAGCGGTCCACGAGGAAGGGGAGGGGTGACAAAGCTGGAGTATTGCAAAGAAAACAAACAATCCAGAGGCCTCATGTAGCGAACACAATGGCAGTGACTGAATGGATATTTTTGTCCACTGTTCTGTCTCCACAGCCTGTGTGGGCCATAATGGGCGAGTTCTGTCTCTCAGGCCCATAGCCCATTGTTCTCAGCCAAAAAGCAACTTGACCGAATTTCATTGGGCCCAGACCTGTGCTTGACTACCAGCACACTGTACTCATTAACATGCTGTTTTAAAAATAGTGTTATGTGGATCCTGCACTAAAAAGCTCATTTTTTTTTGCTCAAATTTCACCTGTGAATAACACCATTTTTATTTATTTATCTTTTTAATTTTATTCTATTTTCTTTTCATTCAGCATGTAGATGACAACTTTAGCTCCAAAACATACAAAATGTCATTTTGATGTAAATGATGATTTTCATTGAAAAATAGCTTTGAAGACGTCACCTTAAGCCGTGTTGTCTTCATCATAACCAGAACTAAACCTTTTTCTACTCATCAAACACCGTGGTTTGCTCCGCATACTTTCACGAATGGGCCTATATAAGAACTAATTTGATCTGCCGAATAGCAATCAATATGACACATCAAGCGGGTTCTTATTGCAATCTTTTGCAAACAAGAAAAACAAAAATCAGAACGCAGTACAGTACTGAGACATATGACAATAATATAATTTACTATTTCTGGAAGTCACCTATTCCCTGTAGATACTCGACATGGACAAAACATTATACAAATTAATTAGTGTGGAGTCTCATATGCATTTCTAAGGGACGATTGATATGATATTGATGTGATGAAGGCGAACCCAATATCACTTTTCATAGTGTTACATTCACGTGTATATCTTTTTTCCCCAAAAATGTCAAAGAATTTGTTATGAAGACAGGAATCTCAGAATAATATTCATTGTTTTCAAGCCTTTCCAGGCTCGGCCTCATATATGCAGGCAGCAGACACATGAACTTGTTTTTTTCTCTCATTTCGATATAGTAACGTTTAGTTAAAAACAAGCAGATCAATAATATAAAATATTGCGCGACTATTCGTAAGTGAAAAAGAAATGGGCTTGACATGTACACTGAACTCACACGTTTTACATATCTTTGGAACTATTTAATCATGAAATGATAAAAAAAAAACCAGTCGCTCATCTAATGGATAAAACAGCTCAAACTCCGATGTTGCACAAGACGCAAAACAGAAGAGGATGGGGGGGGGGGGGGAGGGGGCATGCTTGTATCATTTTCAAGTTTAACTTGATTGAGCATGTTTCAAATTGGACACACGGGTGACTCGTTGGTTGCTCTAACCATACGGTGCACTTCCAAAAAGAAAAAAAAGATGTGCAAATAATACTTTATTCAAAATATCATTAAAAAAAAAAAAAACAAACAAACAAAAAAACAAAACAAAAAAAAAAAAAAACTCACTGCGCCTTCAGCCTTCACTTTCCCTTCATTCCCGAGACCCTGAAGGTGCAGAAGGTTTGTGACGTACCAAACAGAACAGTGCTGGCTGACAAGGGACACGGGCGCTTGGAGGCAGAGGGTGCTCCGACGAGCGCACTGACACGCACCTGAACATGGGGTACATGTACATATATAAGATACACGGTATGAAGGATTGGGACCCTCGGACTGACCTGCCCTTTAGAAATGTGGCCAGAAAACTTTATCCCCAAATGTTCAGCAAAATCCATCCTGAAACGTCTTCTCTCATTGTGTTTGGCTTCTTTTGTGGTGAAAAGAAATGACCGCTTACTCAATGCACAGTGTGTTAAATTTACTTTTGCGTCGATATACTGTGACAAACACGCAGTTGATCCAACCGCCTGTCCTTTTCTGCCGATGTTTTGCAATACATTGCAACTTAATGGGCTGCCTTTCTTTCTGGCCCGTATGATGTTGTATTCTGCTACGGGAGGTCATATATATATATATATATACATATATATATATATATATATATATATATATATATATATATATATATATATATATATATATATATATATATATATATATATATATATATATATATATATATATATATGTATATGTATATATATATATATATATATATATATATATATATATATATATATATATATATGCGGTGGTTTTGTGTATTGCCGACAGAATGTCGCGCACTTGATCTAGGCACATGAATCATAGTCCGGTCGATGATCATGGTAGCATGTGGTTATTGGTAAGTAATCCTCCTTGGTTTTTTGGTACAAGACAGTAATATCTTTATGCACATTGGTGGTCACTTGAATCCTGATTTGTTCTGAATCATAGTAGTATCTGGAACTTCAGTCACTGTGTTCATAAAATTGCGGACTTTCTTTCAAAATTTGATATAGGGCTTAGACCGTTTTTCCAATTTTAACCACTACATCTGCACATCATTTCTGTATTTTGATGGTCAAAAATATTTTATCCAAAGTTTGAATTAATGAATGGAATGCCTGTCGTTTGATTCCGACAAAACAGCGACGCAACCTGTAAATCCTATTAGACAAACAAATTAATTTCTTTTATATGCCAGATTCCAACTGCTCATGGAGGTGTTCATATGTTTTGTGGCAGAAGTAAACATCACCTACCCTAGTAACTAATCGGTATCGATTCTTAGCCAGCATAATTGAATCATGTGCCTAGATCAAGTGCATGCATTCTATCGGCAATATGCACACGCACCAACAAATAAAAAACGCAACCTCCCGTGGCAGAAGACAATAGTATACAGGGCCACAAAAAAGGGCAGCCAATTAGGTCGCAATGTATTGCAAAACACCGGAAGAAAAGGACATGAAGTTGGCTCAATGGCGTGTTTGCCAAAGGTGTCGACGCAAAAGTAAATTAAACACATTGTGAATTTAGTAAACTTTTATTTCTTTCCACCACAAAGGAAGCTGAACATAATGAGGGAAGATGTATTAGGATGGATTTTGCTGAAAGTTTGGGGAATCAAGTTCTCTAGCTACATTTCTAAAAGGCAGGTCAGTCCGTATATATATATATATATATATATATATATATATATATATATATATATATATATATATATATATATATATATATATGTGTGTGTGTGTGTGTGTGTGTATGTATTGATATATATATATATATATATATATATGTATGTATATAAAACCATCCGATGTTAATACAGCAATGGTTAATATTATTGCTTCTTGGGTTGGAATGGGAGCATGAGTTCTGGTATTTCAGTGCAAGGTGGCTCAAAATGAGGCTACATTCAGCACATGGGTTTTTTCCTTGTATAACCAATCAGATGTGAGCAGCCTAATTACAAATTCGTAAATACCACCCTCAAGTGGTTACTAGGCATTCAGTTCCTGTACGGCCAATCAGAGGACAGGATTTTCACACGCAACATCATTATAAATTCATAAATATCAACCCGAAGATGGATTGCCACAAGTTTGGACAATGGACGGATTCAAAGTAATAGCCAAACCAGGCATTACTCATAAAACCTGGGACAATTATTCATCATTTTTTAAATTAAAAAAAAAAAGTATTTCCGACACTTCAGCATGATTTTGATTTCAAAACTTGCATTACACAAAATATAGGCCGAGTTGTTTTACGACTGTTACACGGGATCACACAAATATCAATCGACTGTCACAGTGACCACGCCGGTCTGGGATATTGTTACAAAGTATTACATGTACTGTCGTACATTGTATCAAAACGTTAGTGTGCTAAGCCATTTAGGCCATTTTGATTCAACTGATGGGGGAAAATGGGTTGAAAACATGGACAACCAAGGAACGATCTTGTTCCATACCCATGTTTAGGGTAACAGCCAAAAACGGCTCCCTGGATTGAGTAGACTGGACACTGTAATATGTATGTCCGATTACTACTGTATATTGCGAGATGTTTTATCCCATAACCAGACCAGCACTTGTCTGGATAACTACCGCTTCCACGCCTCATCTGAGCAGTTGTCAAGACTCAACCAGTGGGTGGCTGGCCTTTGATCTCTTTTAGCCATGTAGGCCTGCCACTGTTTGTGACAGTCCATAGCCAGCTTTCAAGAATCTGATGTTAACAAATCTCATCTCATTTTATCTTTGTTCTTAATATTGAACAAAAAAAAAAAAAAATAAAAAATAAATAAATAAATAAATAAAAAAAAAAAAAAAACAATCAGAGTAAAAACTATTACAAATGTTTCACAATGGATACGTTCTGGAATAAAGGCTCATAAGCACATGTACTGATGCAGACCAATGCATGTGAGGCTGAATGATTAATTCTACTTCTGCTAGAGCTTTTCTTATTAATTCTCCTTCATCCTCAACAAACCAGGTACATGGAAAACTCAATTAAGACTTTTAATAATTGCTATGCTCCGCTGTATCTGTGATGACCCTTGACTCACTGAAGCCACCATGGCTTATAACACATTCACCCTAGCCTGCGGATTGTGTTTTTGACGTTACGAACGCTTTTCCACAACAGACCACGATCAGATAAATTTCCTGCGCTTTCATGTGGCAAATGTGCCGTACTTTTACATACGAAGAGGACTTGTTCCATTACTTCATCCCTTGACATTGTAGCGAAGTATTTCAATATGTCATTGTATTGTAGCGAAGTATTTCAATATGTCATTGTATTGTAGGGAGGTTTTTGTGATTTTTCGTTATTGTTTTAGTTTTATTTAGTTTCCCTTTTTACCACAATCATTGGAAAATATCGGGCTGTCATGAGATAAATTTTGTCGACATCTAAAGAAATTGCACGTAGGATGTTTCAGCACAAGTGCCTCTGGCTATTCCTAGATATCAAATTTAACTGACGCCAAAGGAGGGTAAAAGGGAAAAGAATATCCATTTTCAACATGTGGCAAGCAAATGTCCAGAAACCTAAGGCCTAATAAATATGTGTTGGTTCCGATAACCAAACTGACCCCACCAAGAAGGCCCAAGCCCCGACCCTAAGTAATTTTTATGACACACACACACACACACACACACACACACACACACACACACACACACACACACACACACAGAGAGAGAAAAAAAAACAAACTTAAAAGTCGCCCTTCCCTTATAAAAAAAAAATGATCGACCTTGGCTGAAAGGTTTTATAAAGAAAGTGGACATTGTGTGCCGTTATTTTGCAGTAACGTCAACTCAAACACAGTCTTTTATTTCCACTTATCTGGAGTGGAGGGTTTACTTGGGCCTGAAAATCAGCATAGCTGCATAGCTACGGTTGTTCGGGAAAATAGTATAGCCATAGCCTTGGTTGAAAGGTTTTATCGAGAAAGTGGCCGCCGTCAACTCAAACACAAAATTTTATTTCAACTTGTCTGGTGGGATAACTTGGGCTTGGAAAACAGCATAGCAGCACAAAGTTAAATAAGGCATGGCACGTTTGTTCGGTGAAAGGGTGAAACAGCATCGCCCCAATTGTTCAGCGATCGTTATTGTAACATTTTGCCAGGTTCCATGACTTACTATCTTTATTTTAGTCTGCCCGCTCGGTTGTGTTTGAAGCAGTTATCATCGTCAGTTAAAAATCCAAATGTGACACGGCACCTCGAGGCGGCAAATCATTCACCCTTTTGGACATGGCACAATGCATTGGTGGACAGTCACAAAAAATACAGTTGATTTGTATATCGAAGTGAATCGCGGCCACAGCAAATATCATATCATTATTGATGCCCTGAAATATTGGCAAAATATATGTTTTTAATTTCATATATTATACCACCCCCCCCCCCCCCCCAAGATCGTCCAAAGACTACTGTACTC
>OZ026617.1:64484986-64497486 GCA_964020975.1 Hermodice carunculata
TGTGTGTAATCGTAAAAAAATTCATATGCTCCTTGTTTGGGTGTGTATTATGTCAATTGTTTAGTTAACAATTGAAAGTTGACCGCAAACCATCCACCCTATAAATTTCGATATGTCACTAATTAATTGTGACAACCTCGTAATTAAACTTGCATCTTAATCCTGACATATTGGCAACATAAAAAGATCTGGTTTTCTTTTTATATTTGGCCAAATTTTTCCGTTATCCATCCTGAAAGTTTGACATTTCAATTTCCTTTCATTTCCAGGATGTTCATTTCTTCGTTTCATAGGAAAAGAACGAAGCAAAATTTCGAAAATCGCTGAATCGCTTTTGTAGTTTAGACATTACAGAATCAAACGCCGATAACCGGATTAAATTTCGCAGAACTGCTTTTTTTTTTCTTTTCTTTTTTTTTTTTTTTTATTTGAATAACCATTCCGATGTGGGGTTCCTGGCCTGTTGTCCTTTCTGAGAAAACGAGCCTCAAAGGCATTTGATGTTGATCATTTGCCTCTGAAACAATACCGTTTGCTGAGCTTGATCTGATATTTTTACGAAACGGAGTAAACATCTCTCTTAGTATTTGGTGAGGTTGTCAATCAATTATTAGCCTATCACATGAAAAAAATCGCCTTTAAAGTACGGAAAACATTATTCAGGAATCTGTCAAACGGCGAAAGCGACAATCTGGTTTCAAAGTGTGACGTCATGAAGGCACCCCTTGGCGGGTTTCGTCTTCCGCCCCCTACCTCTTCATCCCTTTTGTAGTTATGGTGTTTCATTGTATTTACTCCTATCTGTATAATTTATTTAGTCAGCTTGTTAGGCTTGTCTCTATACTTAATTCCTTTACTTAGTTAGTTTGTCATTATTTTGTAATTATTTTCTCAACGAGTTTCATTTCTTTTTGCAACCTGAGTTTTGTATCGTCATTTTGTATGTTTTCTCTTTGTTTTTGTTTATGCTTATTTCGATGTACTTATTTGCACTTTTTATTTCATCATCCTTGGGTTTCGATAAAATATTATTAGGTACATTGATATTGTTGGTTATTAAAGTACCAGTTTTTTCACGCCTGTCGTTTTGATGTGCAGGGCCACTGGGGTTGCCTAATCCGTTGCGGCACAGCTTTTGAAGGGACGATTCCTGCTGGTCTTTAACATTTAAAGGGAATGAGAATTGCTGGTACCACCAGGTGGCTAATTGCATGTTAGTTATATGCATAGCGCAGGCCAGTGTACGTAATCTCTTGTGAGCTAAAGAAGTGGGTAGCACCTCAACCAATGGTAACCTGGCTGGCAGACCCGGCTCACAGATATGAAAGAAAAACTAAGTATCACATGACCATTGTGGAATGACATCACAGCTGAAGAACCCACCCAGGAAGTAAAAAAGTGGCCACTTTCTATTACCTTTAAAGTCTTCCTTGATTTGAACGCAAAACAAGGAAGATAATAATAAAGTAAACCACTAAGGTAGTGATATGTTTGCATATTCGCATCATTTCCCTGTCCACAAACACTCTTTAGGCATGCCTTCTGATTTCGCGGCGCTGCCGTGATACCACTCTCGTTTTGCCATGGGCTGTTGCTACCTGACAGTATGATTGACGGGTGGCATTGTTCCGCTAGACGGGTGAAAAACCACAAGAATGACACAGGGACCTTCAGGTGTCCTCCTGCCTGTGTGTGTGTGCGTGGTTTTTTTTTTGTTTTTGTTTTTGTTTTTTTTTGTTTTTGTTTTTTGTTTTCTTTTTTTGTTTTTGTTTTTGATTTTCTCATGTTTCTTTTTAGGAGCTTGAAATTTTACCAACTTATAGGAAGAACATTTATTTGTTAAAACCGTTAAAATCTCAAAATCGCCCCGGGAAAGCTTCTTGATGTCTTACATATCCCTAAGGTAATCAAAATAAAACGATCCTGCCAGAGTTTCATGTATAGAACTCGTCCATCATTTTTGCGTCATTTTATCGATATTACAGAAGCATGTTATTACCTTTTTGTCTGCCTGTGGTATTTTTTATCAATAAAAGGTATGTATGTTAAAAATTCAGCCCTTCAATTATTATTTGACCTTATGATGTTATGTGTTCTCGGTATGTCTCCTCGAGAAGCTACCATAATAGCTCACGAGGTCAAGGGGCGGGGGAAAGTCTGGATTGGAAGACACACCATGAATTCATCTTCAATTTGGAAAAAAATGAAATGTATTCTAATACAAGCCAAAGCTTCAATTAGAAACGTGACAGTAATTGGATGTCAACCAATTGGATACCAACCGACACCTACGTTTTAACAATAGTAGTAGTACTAGTAGTAGTAGTAGTAGTAGCAGTAGTAGTAGTAGTAGTAGTAGTAGAAGTAGTAGTAGTAGTAGTAAAAAAAGCAGTAATAGCAGTAATGGTACTATCAATTACTGCTTTTGCCAAATCTCAACCTAAAATTCCGTATACTTCAAAATTTGAATATTGCGATACACCAAAGTTCAGTGTCATACAATGTTTACTCCTGATGACGATATTTCGTAATTAATAATGTAGCGTCGGCATGTGAGCGTGTGTGTGTGTGGGGGGGGGGGGGGGTATTCAAAACCTCGTGTTGACGCCATTCATTTTTCTCTGCAATTCGTAAAGGTATTATGAAGCACGGAATTACATCCACAAACTACTACCATAAGTAAAGTTATATTGTCTATGCTATGTAAGCCTGTAACCAGTGCTCAACTTTTGTTGTTTGCTGGATCATTCTTAACAGCGATTTTGGTAAGTTGTTAAAAGAAGACCTGGAAATTTGCCCAAATACAAAAATTTAGAAGTGCCATTAGGTATCAGGAAAACACCCGTGAAAAAGAAGATTATTCCCCATTTGTTTGAAGGAGGTGTCCTTCAGGATGAGAGACCAGAGGATAAAAGTTTGGCATTTCAGTTGGAATTAGCTATATTAAAACTTCATAGTGAAAGAGAAGCAGCAAAGCACAATCTGAAAGTTAGCCGGTACTATGTTTGACTGATGAGCCAGTCACGAGAGAGGACACAGAGCATCTTGAGCAGAAATTTCTGGGCATTTTTTCCTGCCCTGCCTATGCCGTGACAAGGTCAACAGTTCTTGAAGCTTTTAAACAACAGGCCAGTGACAAGGATTATGGATGTCTAAGGCTGACAGAGACATTCTTTGCTAATAGTCTGGAGCAGCAAGTAAGCCATGAAAGTAACTTAAGTCCAGAGGTAAGCCATGATGGTAACCTCTTTGACCAGGCAAACCAAAGTGATCATCTGAGTCAAAAGCCTCATTTGAATCGAGATAGGCTGAATAGGGAACAAAATACTGACCCTCGAACAAGAAAATTAGCAAGTACAAGTTTAACTGAAGAAGAGGCACAAAGAGATCTAGTCTGTTATTATACTAAGTCAGTAGTGTTGATGAGGAAATGGAGACCTCCCGATGCTTCCAATGATGAAGAATGGAGAATCGTTAATCAAATAGTGGTTCCCCCATCGTATAGAGCAGCAGCGGTAAAAGTGGCTCATGATTTGCCTATGGCGGCCCACTTGGATATTAGAAAGACTCAAGATAGTTACATTACAAGATTTATTTTGGCCCGGATTACATTGAGATGTGGTAGAGTGTTGTAAGACATCTCACTCATGTCAAGTGGTCCAAAAACCCAATCAGAAAATCAAACCTGCTCCTTTGACTAGTATCCCTGTTCTTGAAGAACCATTTAACAGGAATATTTTAGATTGTGTTGGACCACTTTCAAAAACTAAAGCGGAAAATAAGTTTCTTTTTAGTATGATGGATTCAGTCTCTAGGTATCATGAGGCCATTCCATTAAAAACATCAAATCTCCTACTACCATTGATGCTTAAATGAAATTTGTCACTAGAGTAGGACTGCCGATGCAGGAACAAAGTGACCTAGGTTCAAAATTTCATATCTCCAGTGTTTCAGGAGGTTTCCCACCAGAAAAGCATTAAACAATTTAAATCTTCAGTAAGGCCACCAAGAAACGCAAGGGGCCATAGAAAAATAAATCAACAAGCACTGAAGAACATGATGAGAACCTATTGTTTTGAAAATAAAAATGAATGGGATAGAGGTATATATATGTCATTATTTGCCACCAGAGAGATACCAAATAAGTCACTGGGGTTCAGTCCATTTGAACTCATATATGGATACTGTGAGATGTCCACTAAAGCTTATAAAAAAAAATGGTTGATGGACACACAAGATGAACCTATCTTGGAGTAGGTGTCCAAATTCTAAGAAAAGTTGAAAAAAGCTTGTGAGGTGGCAAAATCAAATCTGATTGATGCACAGCTAACATAAAAACATAATATGGTAAGAGAGTAAGGGAAAGAAGTTTTAAACCAGGAGGCAAGGTATTGGTACTTTTGCCTATGCAAAGACATTCGATTCAGGTAAAAAATACAGTGGTCCTTACCTGGTTCAAAGAAAGTTGAATAAGGTGGACTATACAAAATCTACCTAGAAAGGAGGAAAGCTAAACGGCTTTGTCACATCAATATGTTAAAGGAATACCATGAAAGAGGAACAGCAGTAGGAATTGTCAATGCCAAAATTCTGAAGAATGATGAAAATTATTATGATCAGGATGAGAATGATCCATTCTCAAATGAAGACTTGAATTCTATTTCCAGTGTAAAAATGCAGAACTCTGACATATTACACAATCTCGATAGAAAGATCCAGTCATGTCGAGCCTGCACGGGAAGCTGATTTTGCAAACCTTATTTATGAGTTTGAACATATATTCTAAGACCAGCCTTGACGCACCTCAATGGTATGTCATGATGTAGATTTCGGTGATTTTGGTCCAATAAAGCAGCAACCTTATCGTATGAATCTTCTGAGATTGGCTGCAGTTCGATAAAACAATAAATTACATGCTGGAAAAATGATATTATAGAACTAAGCCAGTGTAGCTGGATTGGTCCTATTGCATTGGTTCCAAAACCTGATGGTTCAATGCGATTTTGCATTGATTATATTAAGGTTACCAAATCAGACACCTATCCAATCCTTACAGTGGATGATTATATTGATAAGATAGGAGTATGGTAGAAACTGTATAAATATTACACAAACATGTCTAAGTTGTAAGATTATTGGCAGTAATTCTGTCTATGGAATCCTGTCCAAAGTTCATTTGAAATTAACAATATATATATATATATATATATATTGAAATATGTGCAGAATGTTTGTTTTGGGTGATCGAACAGGAGATTATTCCTATTTTGATTTGGAGGAGTTTGTATTGTTAACAGTAAAACTGTTCCTCGGTTTCATGAGATTTGTTTAAACATTCTAACTGTTCCGATTTGAACCATGTGTGTGTTAATTACAGGAAACAGTTTGCCATATGGAATAATTAATCTATTTTTTTGCCACTTTGTATAAAGAGGTATGTATTTCCTGTTAAAAACCGTTTTGTATTGTAGGTTAAAATACTTGAATGTTGCCAATTTGTAAGAAAAATTATCATTATATGTTGAAGTTTTCTTTCTCCTAGGAGGGGGTGTGGTATGGATGTAAACATAATTGTTCGCTTCGATTTTGAAATGTCATTGAGTTTAATAAATGCTTTACAGTCACTGAGTTGGCCTACTTTGTTGGGATTACTGGCATGTTAATGGTAAACAATAGAATGATCTAGAATGTTGACCTACATTCATATGGGTATGACTCATTTCATTGTAAACAAAAGAAAAGCCCTGATGTGGGTTAGAACAGTCTCAGAGAATTATGATGAGTGACTTGCTGGAAAACTCCGGATTACTATTGATAGTTTTCAGAATCGGTATATAAAGCTGTTCCCTTCAGGAATGGGAGGAAAATTCTAGGATGGGAATTGTGTGTCTTCCAGCCAGTGGGACTGTGCACCATTGCTATTGCCAAGGAGATACTCATTTATACTTTGTACCTGTGGAGTTTGGACAGTGCATTTGAGTGGATTGTTATATTTGGTGTTTAATTGTGCCACATTAGAACCAACTTGTACCTCTGTGAGATTTTGACCGGCACCGTGTTCTGTGTACCATGTTGGAAGAAAACTGCACCTCTGTGGGATTTGGATCAGACTATTAGGCACCTACCATGGCACCTGGAACTGTGGACAGTACCTGTAGAGAATATCTTACCAGGGATTAGGATTTACCTGCAGTCTGTTAACTATTGGAGTATCAGCATAAGTAATTGTCTAGTTTCATTTAGCTGCTTTGTCTTGATTGTTAATATATTGCTATTGTGAAAGTTACAATAATAATAATAATAATAATAATAATAATAATAATAATGATGATAATAATAATAATAATGATGATGATGATAATGATGATGATAATAATGATAATGATTATAATAATAATAATAATAATAATAATAATAATAATGATAATAATAATAATTATTATTATTATTATTATTTTTATTATTTTCATTATTATTATTGTTATTATTATTGTTATTATTATTATTATTATTATCATTATAATTATTATTATTATTATTATAACAATAACATTAACAACAACAAGAACAACAATAATTATAACAATAACATTAACAACAACAACAACAACAACAATAATAATAATAATAATAATAATAATAATAATAATAATAATAATAATAATAATAATAATAATAACAATAACAATTCTGGAGAAGAGTAAACATAAATACAGATATATACATCGAGATGAGATATCATCGTTATTACATAAAATGTTGGCAAGAATGGACTAATTGAAATGCTAAAACTTATTTCGATGGAGAAAATTTCTATGTTGAGATACTATTGCATGGTTGCACGGTGGTCCGACCGCATTCGCTGCCCCCTCTGGCGACCTTTAATAAACATGAGCATGACAGTTTAAACTCTATTTCTGGAGAGAACTAAAAGAAACATATCAGATCATCGTCATTTGATAAAATATCAGCATACAAGGGCGTTGGCAAAAAACAGCTTAATAGGAATATATACCCCTTGGATACACCACACTGTGGGGTCGCACAGTGGTCCGGCCGCATCCGCATCCGCATCCGCTGCCCCCCCCCCCCCCCCCGCCGCACTGGCGACCTCGGTGGCGTACCAGCACAATTCATTAAACAGTTAAAAGGCTTTAGTTAATAGCGATGCAAGCTGTCTGCGTTGGCCATACGGATTATTATAGTCTTTGTGTAGAAACAAGTACCTGAGAGAGACAACACCACCCCTATTTAATACCTCGCCGTCACAAGGGAACCTTTGCTTCGTTGAACAGTCGAATGGAACGGACGACGGAGACAAACCGAGCTTCACAATGCAGTCAATCAGGGTAACTCTCATGGTGTGTCCTTGGACCAGATATGTCGACAGTTGAGAAAGAGCGAGATTACGCACTGGGGATGCTGTTTTACAAATACGCTGGGACAGGGAACAGACGTCTCTTTCAATAATGGTCTTGATCTTTGATATATATATATATATATATATATATATATATATATATATATATATATATATATATATATATATATATATATATATATATATATATATATACATATATATAAGGCTTGGTGAATCTCCGACTAAAGAGCCCTCTTACTGATGCCTAGTAAGCTTTTGATAACAGTAGCCTGAGTAGATTCCAACTTCTTCCATTCAGCGTTTGGTAAGTAAATACAATCAAAACCGTACGTTAGCGTTGGAACACGACACCCACAGTACTCCATACGTAAGCTTTGGTGTCCGAGGCTAAAGTTATCTAATCGTTGTCAATTTTTATTGAGTTTCACCACGATTTAGTGCATTCTGAAGGTGATTGTACGAAGGTAAAGTTGATAGTATTGTGAAGTTCACTGTACCGCTTCAGTCTGTGCATGCAAAGTCAGATGAGCATAGGACTCTCACATGCCTCTTGTTTTAATGAGTTTATGTGGGTGATATTTTCCTCAAATGCAAACTACAGGAGGTTCTGATCTATGTACCACCTGCAATGAACAAATATTTCAATCAGTACAAACATTTGTGCAGTACATATCGGTGCTCTTTAGTTCTGATGCCACAATTTATTCAGTTCTGCTGCAGAGCGCAATACGTACATATATCAATATCATTCATGTCTGGCCGGCTAGTCTTTCGTATATTATTCTTGTGTCTTTTAATGAGAAAAGAATCTTCTAATTAGGGTTTTGTAATCTAAGATGGATAAATATGTTGCGATACTAAAGCGCTGATGATTATTGTCCTAGCTGTTGTTCCATGTTCTCCGTCATTCGTTGCAAAGGGACAAAGTTCCAAGCTACGGCATCGTTTGGTGACCTTAATAAACATGTATTTTTGTGTAAATTGGAAAATACTATTTTAGAGGTGAGCACATCCAATAATGCTTTGGGAAACCAAGAGAGAAAAGTGGAAACCTCAGGTGCCGCTAAAATTCCTGGTCGTACCAACCTACACCTTCTCACATGAAATGGTATTTAAAACCCAAATTTTGAGAGGTCACTCATACTCCTGCATACTTTTTAGTATACGTGTTAAATTGAGTCTCAAGCATCAATCACGCTTCAACGCTCGACAATAAATGATGCCTTATTATGGTGGTGACGGCAATTCCAACATGAATGCGCAATCCCCAAATTGATAAACAAGACAATAGTAGAGTGGTTCCTTTCGCCAATCGCGCAGGGAAAAAAGGCCCCTTCACAGTTCACAGTGACAACATATATTTTATAAGTGACGGGACAAAAGTTTGATTTCCGAAATCATGGTTTGTTGTTTAGCCAATTCACCATTAGGTAATGGAAACATTATAGTGGCAACATTAAGGTCATGTTATAATCAGCCAAATGCCTGGCATTTTATTTCATAGACCATTTTACATGACAGTTGTGATGTGAGATGCCCAAACGTTGCCTCAAGATGTTATATGATCTTGATAAAACAGGGAATTAGGTCGGGTTACTGTTATCTAGACGTATAACCTATATCCGTTGTTTTCGACGTTTGTGTCAGTCATGATATTGGCAGTAAAGAAAATATTTGTTGCTTTAATTAAATAGAAAGATTTCTCATGTTAGAGGACAAGAATGGTTACGTGACATCAATAGAGTCGAAACGTTACGGACATACTGGACTTTGAAAGCTCTGTTAGAGAAAAAATTGCCTTTCTCCGTTTTCAGAAATGTAAGCGTACCTTTGCTACAATCAGAGTTTCTTGCCGTAATTTTAGAGACAGGAAGAAGGCAGAATTTGGATGTAATTGATCGTGTGTGTAACTTTGTTTTGAACAAGGCATTTAACAATATCAGTCTTTAAAGCTTAAATACTATCGAAAGAAGTTGACCATGACATTGTACACTCCCATGGAAAAAAATAAATTCACTGATTGCAGTGAAGAGTGAAATAGCCCTTAATGACCTGGATATTTATATGTTTTATTGCTTAAAAATACACGAGGAAAATTAAAATCTATTCGATACTACAGCACCTATCATGTACACGTATAAAATTTTGGATTTGTGAATTATATGAGCCTACAATCAGACTATGGCTTCAGAATTATCACTTAGGTTTCTTTCTGCGATGTTTACTCTATCTTTTCTGTAACTAGTATATGTCGATGTTTTTATTGCAAGTATGCACAGGGTCCCACTGGACAGAATCAATGTTTACTGCTTTATGGCTAACCTGTATAAAAAATGTATAGTTGAATGAATGAATAAATGGATAGATAGATAGACAACTTAACAAATAAACCAAAAGATAAATGAATAAATAAATAAATAAATAAATAAACAAACAAACAAACAAACAAACAAATAAATAAATAAATATTAATTTAATCCTGATATTTTATAAATGCTAAACCACGTTTCACAAATAATAGGATTTGACGGTTCATGAAAATTATCAGCTTTTTGTGAAAATTTGAAAGCCCCGATCGTGCTTCATACTTACAAGATCATTCGCCTTTTCCATCTGTAAATACTGTATTTAACCCATTGAGTTTCAGCGGTCCATCCTGATTCATGCAATCATATCGCAAACTACTGCACTTGTACAAAATGATTTGAATAATATGTTAAAGAACATTTGTTTTCTGATGCATTCCCCAGTAACAGTCATCTGGATACCCTCCCACCCACCCCTACCCTTTCCTTTAGAAATACATGCCGACTCACTTGTAAAATTATATTATGTATCTGAATTAAAGGTGCTGTTGTAGATATGCTGAGATTCCCTCCTGCGTCATCTGCGCCTTAAAGCAATTACACGCATATTGTAAGGTTATAAGGAACAATATGATGCCCATAGGTACCACACACATGGGGGTATGTATGTCCATTTAACCCGATAAACTCCATCGGAATAAGGGTTTGATTGATTTAATCATTGCAAACATTGGGCAGAAGTCGCTTTTCCTGTTTGATATACATCTCATAAACGATGTTCTGTTGCTCGCCAACACGCATGTGCATAAGAGATAACATTTCTGTGACCCTCCCATTTCTAGAGTAAACCTACACAATATGACAACAGCCTTCTTATCCATTTCCAATGACATACTAATTCTATCATCTTAAACCGGCCGGCATACGATCGTCCAATTTTGTCGATTAATCAAATCATCAATAAGAAATAATTTGAATGATAATTATTGGTGAAAGTTAGATCAATAATTTATACTGGCACGAGTTGTGCGTTAAACGCCGGACTTGCGGCATGGTACGCTGTTGACGCACTCTTATTTCAAGATGTGGAACGTTTACTCATGCAAAATGTATAGCCTTGATTTACATTTGGCTCTTAAGCTGATGAAACTAAATTAATTCGTTTAAACAGGTGATAATATCATCTTTATGCCACATAAGGAATTAAGATGAAATTATGATTTACAGGAAAGGTGGCTTTTCAGTGTATGCTGTTTTAATGTGGTTCATACGCTAATTGACCTGGATCATCCAACAGAAGAGCTTATCACATAGAAATCTGGATTGAAAAAAAATAATAAGAAATTCTCATTATGGAAAGCATAATAGGATGCTACTGTACCTAAAAGCACATTTGACGATAAATGGTATGTTGTCTGTCTAGAATTGATCCAGTCTGAAAGGTTTTATGAAGCACTTTATCAGACAATGATTTAGTACTTAATAAGATCTATGATTTGCTGGCCTTTGGTGATTACCGGGTATAAATTCTTGATTAGTGTCTCTCATGAACAAATCCAAGCGAGGAATTTCTTTTTCAATATCATATCTCATGTGTATGAGTCTAATTACCTTCAATTGTGTTTTTTTTCCTCTTCGACTCCAACCTATTTTTATTGCCATCCTTTCATGTGTAAATGGCTGATATTTTACGCTTTTTTGACAAATTAATAACTTGGTAATAAAATGTAACTTTATTATATAATGGATACTAACAGTTTACAGGCACAGAAAGCAAGCGAGCGGTCAGTGTTCAAGGATGAAATGAGAATATATATATATATATATATATATATATATATATATATATATATATATATATATATATATATATATATTCAGATTTGCTGAGACGACAAAACACTTTTGTAGCCTCGAATCAATATGCACGGGCAGCACATTTAGTCACTTTGAGCAGGGCAAGAAAACTGACTATGCACTTATGAGGGGCAACCAGATTTCACAGAGACATTAATTAGCATCGTGATGCTTTCTGGGAATTATACCATGAGCCTGTTTGCTTTAATAACATCGAGACATCATTCAAATTTTTATGCATTTAGAAACATTAACCCTTCCCACGTACATCAAATGGTGTCATGGACATGGAACGAGGAACATTAATGCGAAACATCTGCTAATAATTTTGGGGCTCCAGCGTGCATCTCCGCCAGAGGCTTTAACAAGAGTGGGTCAAATCCCTCGCTGTCACTTGAACTTGAATGAGGACTAACTACTGCTGATTTTCAAAGCGCACATTGCCGTTGTCAAGCTGCCTGGACGGACAAGGGTTATTACTTATAATAACCATTCCATTGGCTTCACTATCCTAATAGGCTCTCTGCAGCAGATAATAAGAAAAACAAAACGGAACGAGCTGCTGCAAAATCCCTGAGGCAAACTGTGCTTTTGTAAAGTACTTATTTCAACTTAGGGAAACATTAGGGCTGGTCAATGTCACATCGTATCTGTGTTAGTCATTTTCAATGTGTCCTGCAAAGTATCACTGCCCGTCCCCAGGTACACACCGCATAGTAGGGCTCTATTAAACTACAGTGGCAAATGGTCTCTAGAGGTTAAATGAGCTTGTGAAATAGACATGCCTTTCAACAGTGGTTAAATCTTTTTTCATTTCATCATTTACATTTCCGTTTATAGCGTTAACTCCCTCTTTCTCTCCCTCTGTGTTGGTCTCTGTCTGCCTATCTGATCTGTCTCTCTCTTTCCCCCCTCTCGCTCTCTATTATCCACATTCACCCACACGCATAATA